>CAJQZM010027547.1:0-25128 GCA_907164665.1 Colias nastes | reverse complement strand
TTTTTTTTATCAAATAAATAGTTTAAGAGATATATCGTAAAAACCATATCAACCGCTATTTTCAAGATGGCGGCCGTGGGACAAGGGTGGCGACCCCACAAACTTGGTGATAGCTTCACACTGACCACCCCTACACATCAAAAAAATAAAATTGCGTCCTCTAAAAAATGCAACCCCAAATGTAACTTTTCAATGGACCATTATAGGATTTATATGGAACAGTGTATCGGCTATTTGTAACTTTATACAGTGACCTTTTTTTAAAAGGTTGTTAATAGCTTCGCTAAAATGCTTCGTGTAGAAGCTTCAACTTGTAATCGGAGAATGTAGAGTAACATTGGTTTTATTGGATATTATTGTAAAGGTTATATTTTTATGTTTTTACTATTATTTTAGATACGTAAAGGATTTTTAAGAATAAATAAGTATATTAAATTTGATGCATCAACGGGTTCATATCCATCTTTACGATTATTTATTGCTACGTTCATTTATTTTACCAATTCCAGCTCTGAACTAATAACTTTTTACTTTCTACATTCTACATAGGTACCTATAGCCTTTTTTTTTTAAGTGGGGAAATCTTGCATAGACTCCCACGGCCTCCGGGGAAGAGGCCGTGGGTTATGTCGGATTTCTACCGACCAAAACCCCACTGTGTTCCGTCAAGCCGCATCAACGACAGGACCACGGGTATAGGTAGAATTCGTCCGTGACCCCATCAGCGGCAGCCCGTCGCCGGGCCCAAACAAGGTACCTATAGCCTACTAAAACCTCATTTATCAAAAACAAGTTACAACCAAAAATAATTACCATAGATTATCAAAAAACAAAAACCAAAATAGGCCCATTAATTTACATAACACGGTAGCTGTTTATCATTACGAATTAGGGCCTCTATTCCGGCATCCAATATAAGTATCGAGTAGCAGTCGACAAATCATACAAGCGCATGCGCCGATAAATCGTCCACGAACACGGCCATTCATCTGGCAGTCGACAAATTCTCGAGTGATGTCGGGATAAATAACATGCTCTCGTATCGGTTTTCAAACAGGTGCGAAAAGCGATAAATAGTTGGTTATACTGTAGTTTGTAAGTAGGTAAATATAATTATATATGTTTGGTGGTTATATAAAGCAAATGCATACTACCGTATTAATACATTTTAAATAACTCAATTATACGAAAAATAAAAGGTAGTTTCATAAACAATGAATACAGAAGCATTTAAAGTATGGTTAACATATTTTTCCCCGAAGACATTAGATAAGAGAAAAATATCTAAACATGTTTGTATCAATCGTAGTTTAAATACCTATTCGCTACTGAATACTCAATATGAAAATTAAAAACATAAAAGAAACAAGAAAGTACTACAAAACCTCGTTTTCCCCTCACTTACATCGTATTACAATATTAATAACATAATTACGCTCGGCCGGTAATCCCGTTGGCTGATTGAAAATTTATAAGGTTCTATTGAGAGGCCGCAATTAGCAGCGCTATGGGGAACTTGATTGCTTTTAATGTTAGGAATTGCTAAGTAAATAAATACTGTATAATTATTACATGGTCAATTTGGAGTATTTTACTTTCATTTTATTTAATTAATTTGTAGAGTTCATTTTTGCGAGTAGACAAGATATCTTTTAGAAATGGTCGATATTAAAATTTATCTTATTACCAAGAGACGTAAATTTACAGAATAGTAATAGATATAGCTTTATAGGATAATTATTATTTAATTAGCTTTTTTAAAGCGTTGCGTGGCGATTGGGCATTTGGGATTTGGCAAGTAGGTACTTATACTAAAACACTGGAAACGTCATACTGTGTTCTAGTCTCAAACAAAAGCGCTCTTTAACTTTAATTAAAATTTAAGACTAAATTTTTAACTTATTTTAAATACGTTTGCCCCGGCTCTGCATGAAATGACCAGATATCAAAACAAAAATAAAAATTGCATATGTAAATCACTCGGACATGACATAGCTTATACAATATACATGGTTGAAAAATTTAGAAATCAGTACTCAACTTTTCCGCTTTACAACTCAGAATATAGTACCTAATAAATTAGCATATACAAATAATATGCCCATTTATCAATCCAGAATTCGCAAGCTCCATTGCTTAGCCAGACTGTCACTCACAAACGTCTAAAACTGACGTTATCAGATGAACGCTATCGTTGACCCCCTTACGGGGCCACGGAGACAAATGACAGTGATATTTAAGTATTTAATAAATAGCATTATTTAAATTAAGTTTGGATATGCTGGATTAGGTTTAGACATTTGGATTTGAAATGTGATTTGTTTCGTATATTAATGGGATACGTACTATTTCAGTTAATTTATACCACGGTAAATGTACCACAGTAAAAGTATGTACTTACTTGATTTTTGTTTGATTGTATTGCGCATAATTTTCAATCTTGCTAGTGGAAGTTTTTAATAAATTAGATTGTTTTTCATATCCTTCTCCTTTCAAAATTACATTATTAAGTTCCGTGACGTCACCGCACGTTCTGATTCCTTGATAAATTGTAAAGGCAACGAGTCTCCATATAATTACAGCTTCACACAGGACCGATCTTTATGTCATCATTATCATCGGCCATTTTATGTAATAAGCGCCGATTTATTGTGCTGAGCTTTCCGGGTGAGATGTACGTGACTCTAAGGTGACTCTATGATACGTTGAATTGCCTGTCATGGATGTATTATGTTATGATTTATTTTTTCATTTAAAAGACGATAAAATCGAAAAAATAAGAATTGCAAGTCTAATAAAATACACATATTTTAACAAGATAGTGAAGAAAGTTCACTTTTTGTTTCATCCATTAGCAGAAAATTGTTCTTCCATTTAAAACAAGAAAAATATAAAAAGCCTATCTTATGTATTTTCTAAAGTACACTCCGCTAAATAATTGGGTTGCTAAGATCATAAACTTCGACGTACAAACTTTTCCGAGTCTCGAAAAGTTTTCAAAGAGAGAAGACTTGCACCAAGAAAGACCAACAAAATCATTGCAAAAAGTCGTTCATAAGTTAAAACGTATTCACCGACCTACCTTCCTTTTTACAGTCAAGCCATTCGCATTGGGCAATAACAGTTAAGCAAGCATTGATTCCGTAAAAGGTGTATCAGTTGAGATGTCACTCGAAGGCGACAAAATTTCAATGCGCGGAAGTCATGCCTTATTCCGAAAAGGAATCATTACACGCATTTACATAAAATAATGGCCCAATATTGGTACTTTTTCGCATCACACGATTTCGAATCATTTAAATTTAAATCGAGAATTAAATCGAAACGATTATGTAAACGGGTGAAAAAATATCGCTGAGTGATTGTTATATTTTATTTTTATGTTTCGTCTCCTTTATTTTATGTCTGCTTAACATTAAGTAACGTAAATTATGTTATATGAGATACCTTTTAAAGCAAATAGCACTTGATACAACATTATTTTAATATGTACGTAAAAATGAAAGCTCGTAAAAAGCTCATGTTTAAACACCTTACAAACATTTGTACCATACCACTGCAAGATTTACGTTATATTAGAGAGCTCGAAAATTAATGATGTTTACCAATAAATTATACTTCAACAAAGTCACCCCAACACAATATCCGATACGAAAACTAACACCTCACATCATTGATATCGACAGAGTATAGCAAGTGGACAGTCCATAATAGATGGCTACAAATAAATATCTCCATTGAAATTGCCTTTCACCATAAATACGGGAAATTCGCTGAGCTTTATAAATATTGCTGTCATCATAAAGCAAGCTATTGTATCATTCGGTTGACAGCAGAGGCGGTAAAGAGGCTTCGAGTAAATCTTTTTATTAGAATGGTGTGAAACCGCGTTCACGACTAAATTTGTTTATGGCTGCGTAGTGCGTAATCTGTCTTATCATGTTATTTCTATTTAAATGGTACTTGAAATGATTGTTGGAGAAATGCATTTTTATTGGAGGAATTAGTCCTTAATAAATGCCAACGTGTGTATAATTGTTTTAATTTATTATTCGTTATTTTAATTACAATTAGTCCAACGAAATAATTAATATAAAACTCGTTACAAATATTCAGCCTAGATTTTAACAAACTAATAATAATAATGAATATTTTAAGTCAGTAATTAACAGAATTACGTAGAACGTTAATACGTGACTATTAGAAGCTTTAAATTTTAGATTATAAGGTGAAATAGGAGAAGAAGAATTTAAGCCTATAAATAAATCAGTTGCGCGCGAGCGACGGCATAAGACGCACGTCAGTTGCCCAGTTTCGTATTTCGTGAGCGTTAGCGGCGTTTTATTTTAATCCTACCCTCATGTCAATTTTTATTTTGACTTTGGATTATGGCTAGTTTTAATCGATCTATGAGTGTTGGCTCTGAAAAATCAGACGGGATGAATGAAGAGAAACAGAAAGAAAAGGAAGTGATAATTATTGACATGCCCATGGGCCCAGAAAAAAGACATAGGTCAGATAGCGAGGAAGAGATTATAGATGATGATGAGGGATTTATAGCCGTTAAAAGAAAGCCCAAAAGATTATTGCGCAGTTCGTCCGATCAAAATGATGAAACAACAAATATGAAAACAAGAGATGATGAAGCTATTGAAGGTGTTCGGGTCCGTTTATCCTCTATGGAATTATTACCTAAACAATTTGGTTTGGCAAAGCTCTTAAGCGTGGAAAATATTGGAAATATAACATCAATTAAGTATAGAAGTCCGTATAAAGTAATAATTACATTCAAAAACAAGGAAGATGCGAGCAAACTGTTGAAGTGCAAGAGATTTAATGAGAATAATTATCGGTGTCAAAATATGGATGAAGTGAATATTTCTTATGGTATTATGAGAGATATAGATTTAGATATTGAAGAGAAGGAAATACTTGAAGAGTCCGCATGTGAATATGAGATTGTCTCAATGAGAAGATTAAAGCGCTTAACAAGCGACGGCCAGTGGGTAGACAGTACCGTGGTCCGTCTTGGTTTTAAAAGTTCGTCCTTACCCTCGTACGTACATGTTTACGGGTGTCCGTTTAAGGTTGAACGTTACATCTTTCCTGTCACACAATGTGCAGGTTGTTGGAAATTTGGTCATGCAAAAAAGTTTTGTCCAAGTAGAAAGATCATTTGTCCAAAATGTGGCCAAAGGCACGAAAATTGTGAAACTAAAAGGTTTTGGTGCATAAATTGCAAAGGGGAACATATGGCTCTGGACAAAAATTGCCCAGTTTTTATTAAGGAAAAGCGAATTAAAAGAATTATGAGTGAAAATAACTGCACCTACAGCAAAGGCTTATCTCTTTACCTTGAAAGCAATATTCAATCTAGGCTAAACAACGACTCATCAACTTATATAGATTCACGGGAAAATAATGATGCTAAGGTTGGCACTCCTTCTTATAGAGACATAGTCATCCAGGGTAAGAACAGGAATACAAGTGAAGTAATGGAAGATGAAGATTTAGAAAACAACATAGATAATGAAATGACTTCAGAAATTAGTGGCATGACATCATCTCGGAAAAAAAGAAACAAACCAAAAGGAAAAATATTTTCAGAAGACATAATAGAAAGGGAAGAAGTACTCGAGTGTAACGATGGAAGAGAACCGGTATCAGAAGGTAAAGGAAAGAGAAAAGAGAGAACATTCACAGCATTTTTGAATAAGATAAAGCAAATAATACTGTCCAGAAAGGATTTTAATGAAAAAATTTATCTGTGCGTACGGTTGGTTGTCGACGAGCTTACTTCTTTCTTGTGTGATATATTTAAGGAAGGGAATTTATTACAATTATTTTTTAACAACATAAGTAATGGCTAATAGTTATAGTTTTAAGTTAAACATTCTTCAGTGGAATGCTCAAAGCCTGGAACCAAAATTGTTAAATTTTGAAGCGCTTCTTAACAGAGAGAAAGTTCATATAGCAGTTATTAGTGAGACGTGGCTTAATTCGGAATCAGATTTAAATTTATCAGGTTATAGTATTTTCCGAGAAGATAGGTCGGATGGTTATGGAGGCGTTGCAATTATTTGCCACAAGTCGCTGAAAGCTTCAAGATCTTCTATTCAACTACGTAATGCTGGCATTGAGATTGTAGGTATCAACATATTAAATTGTAAGTATTTGCAGCATATTATTTCCATATACTGTCCATCATCTGTGCGAACGTCCCAAGTAGATTGGGATGATGTCTTTTCTCTTTTCTCTAGGAAAACTTTGATACTAGGAGATTTTAATGGTCACCATAGTAACTGGTCAAATAGGATCGATCCTCGGGGTAGCCAAATTTTTGATAGCTCTCTTGAGTTTGGTTTCATTTCACTTAACAATGGTGACCCTACAAGAGTTAAGCTTGTTAATGGTAGTATCCAGGAAACTTCACCAGATATATCCTTCTGTTCTACTGATATTGCGGTAAATTCCGAATGGAATGTGACCAATGAGAACCTTGGAAGCGATCACTTAATTGTTAGGATTTGTGCTAAATATCGGGAAAGCCTAAAATTTATAGCTAAAAGAAATTTAAAACTGGCTGATTGGACAGAATACTCAAACATAGCAGATAGGTTATTCTCACAAATTAGCAGAAATTTTAACCACGTTCAAGATATGTATGATCATTTCTTAAATATAATTAACGATATAGCAGACAAAAGTATTCCTTACAAAAAAAAGTGTATTAATTCTAACCGTATATTCGTACCTAAAGTATATTGGAATCAAGAACTCTCTAAGGTAATAGCTGAACGACGTCTTGCGCTTAAATTCTTCAGAAAGAATCCCACTCCACAGAATCTGTCACAACTTAACTTAAAAATATCAGAGGGTCAGCGGTTAATAAGGCAAGCTAAATCTCAAAGCTTTCGTAGTTTCTGTAGCAGTATAGACGAAAATACAAGTCTCTCAGACATGTGGCGTAAAATGAGGTGGATTAAAGGTTTTAGTCAAACGAAATCTTATGCCTCCGACAAAGCCAAAGAAGAATTATTGTCCACTTTAACACCTGACTTCGTATCTGAACCTCCACCTACTTTTAGTACATCTAGCACCAAACTTGATGACCATTTTGCTATGCATGAGATGGTAAACTGCTTCAAAAAACAAGATACTTCTCCTGGTTTGGATGGTATTTATTATAGTATGATATATAATCTTCCAGAAAGCGGTAAACGTTTCTTACTAAATCTTTATAATTTAATCTATACCTCTGGCTGTGTTCCTGCTCAATGGAGAAATATAAATATATTGCCCATTCCAAAAAATAGTTCCAACGGACATTCAAAACTTCGACCGATTGCCCTTATGTCATGTTTGTGTAAGACCTTTCATTTAATGTTATGTAGACGACTCGAATGGTATGTCGAACATCACAACATATTATCTCGTAATACAGTCGGATTTAGGAGAGGTCAATCTAGCTTGGATTGTCTAGTACGCCTTGTCTCAAGCATTCAAGTAGGGTTTACCTACAATATTCCAACACTTGCATGTTTCTTAGACATTGAAGGTGCTTATAACAATGTACTGGTTTCTAGAGTAATTAGTATTTTGGATGAACTAAAGGTGGGCATAAGGTTATGCACATATTTATGGGAGTTTTTGCGGTTAAGACACCTTCAAATCCAGTGTGATGATGAGGATAAATTTTTGATACGGTCGACAAATAAAGGAATTCCTCAAGGTGACCCTTTATCGCCTTTATTATTTAATATTGTAACGACTAGTGTTTGTCAGCATATCAATCAAGTATTTATATGTCAATACGCTGATGATTTCGTAATTTTTGAAAAGCAAAGGAAACTTGAAGTTAGTGTTTTAAACATGCAAGAAGCACTTAATAGTTTTGTTAGATTGGTGGAACAACTGGGTTTGGAATTATCTGGTACAAAGTCTAGGTACTGTGTGTTTAGTAGAGCCCGTAGAATGCAACAGGTCCAAATTTATATTAATAATTCTTTATTAAGCCCCGTTGATTGTTTTAAATACTTAGGTTTTTGGTTAGACAGATCTCTTAGGTGGGGAAAACACATAAATGAGTGTTGTGCAAAAGCTTTGAAGTTTTTGAATTGTTTCAAAGTATTAGCTGGTTCAAATTGGGGTCTACATCCCATTCACCTACGTAGGATTTATTTTGCGATTATAAGAAGCCGTTTAGATTATGGCAGCTACCTATACGATAATGCAGCCAATTGTCACCTATCTAAGATTGACAGACTGCAAAACCAGGCACTGAGAATTATTGGTGGCTTTATAAAGACCACTCCTATTCATGTTATGGAATGCGAGCTGAGCATTCCACCGATGAGTGTAAGAAGATTGTATTTAGCTTATAAGTTCTGTTTAAAAACACACTCTTGGAATAGCAATATTAATAATGCACTATTAAGTGAACTGTATAATCTATGTGATAGAAGCTATTGGAGCCATAAAAAGAAACCATTGCTTGCAACCTGCTATAAGGATACTCGTGAAAACCCGGTCGCTACATCTGATTTACTCCATACGTTTACTCTAGACACATGGGTGTCCAATATTAATTTACAAAATAACATTTTTACTAACTTAGATTGCATAAATGGCCCAAAGTCTCAATATCTTGATCAACAGATAAAACTAGATATTTTGAATGAACTTCGCAATAAATTTATCGGTTACAATTTTATTTATTCTGATGGATCTAAAACTATAAATGGCCTTGGTTTTGCTTTTTGGGACCCCAATAGAAAATACTCCTATAAATATAAAATTAATAATAGATACATTTCTATAATGTCAGCGGAATTACTTGCAGTGTCTAAGGCTTTAATTTATGCTGCTGATATAAATGCCCAAAGAATAGTTATTCTCACAGACAGTCAAAGTGCCCTTCATCATCTTAAACGTTGTGTGTCTGGTAAGAGAGGTTTCCCGATAGCATATAAAATAATAGAACAAATTAATAACTTTAATAACTCCAATGTTACTTTGGCACTGCAATGGATTCCTTCCCATATCGGTCTGAGTGGTAACGAAGAGGTTGACAGGCTAGCAAAAACGGCTATTTTAAATGGAGAAGAAATTGATTACTTACCAAATTACTCGGAAGTTCTAACAGAATTCAAATTTAAGTGTTTTAATCGGTTTAAAGAGTATTTTAATGAAAGGTCAAGGCTAAAGGGCATTTGGTACAAGAGTATACAATGTGAGCCTCTTCACATACCATGGTTTTATAACAACAAATTTAATAGATGCGAAACTGTAACCGCTTTTCGACTTCGTTCCGGACACATACCGTGCGGAAGTTTTGCTTATCTCTCGAAAAAAGCTGACTCGCCCAACTGCGAATTTTGTCATAAATATGACGATATCCAACACTTCCTCATGGAGTGTGTTCGGAATGATGTTAAAAGAAAAGACTTGTTGACAAATTTTAAAATAAATTTTATGAATGTTGGTGCATATCATAGCATTCTAGCTGCACCACACTCTGATGCAGCTAGAATGCTATTCAACTTTAAATTTAAAATATAGTTAATATAGTTTGTTAAGTGTTAAATATTTGTATACAAGGTACGATGGGATTGTCATCGTCCTTTAGGACAAAAATCCCTTAATAAAAAAGATTAAAAAAAAAAAAAAAATAAATAAATCTCACGAATTGCGAAGTTTCTCCGAATCTGAGAACTTTAAAGAGAAAACTTTGAAATTACGAGGTGTAATTATTGACAATTAGACAACTGCACGAGAAAGTTAATCTATTTTTAATTTTGAGTAATTAGAGAATCGTGAATAACATTGGCGGCATATGAGTTTGTTGTGTTTGATATAGCAATTAAGATTACAGTCACAATTTATGTCTTTTGATTTGAAATGTTGAAGACAGAAAAAAAAATTACTTTCGATTTTTGATTAAACTTTAAATACACAAAAAGTTTTAACAATAACTAACATCAAATGTATCATTAAATATTTTTAATACTTTCAGTTATATTCATCATCTAATAACTAATAACAACTACAAACCACGAATTAATCTAGTAAGAAGGATCATCACAAAGAAAAAGTCGATTAATATGACATGTTCGTCTCATTTACATTCATAAGGATCAAACCACTCGAACGATCTAGACGTTTCAATCGATATCAAGCCATTGAACTCTGATAATTGCACCAAGAACAATACCCTGTATCGCTGATAAAAGAAAGTTATCTTCAGATAATGGTAAGTGACAAAAAATATAACAAAAGGAGTGAAAGCACGACCACTATAAGGAGTTTCTTATACCATCTGTCAGGTTACAGTGTGTTTGATGGATAGAACAATCGCGTGGGATAATTTATTCACGACCATCGATACACGACCATAATTGCGCTAATACGGTCGCACCGTGTGACCCGAGCTTTACATCTTAAGTGAGAGAAAGGCTATTTTGTGGCAGGTTTTGATTTAAGTACTTTTATATTGAAATTGATGAAACTCTTTTTTTATTATTGTGTTACTATATTAACTAATAATACTTACGAAATATTTAAATAAGGTTTAACATTAGCCATTTAATAATAATTACATGTTTTTGAACCCACTGTTAATTCAGCCAAATTTCATTTAAAATATGTCCCACTCAATTCTCACTCATACCAGGAAAGGCAAGAATCATGAACTACATAGTCTGTATGATGTATCTTATGCGAAATCACAGACTATAAACCCCATATTTACTCTGTGGTGATCTGTCACATGTGGTATGGCGGGAAATATTTAATGACGTTGACACTAACGTATTGGCCTAATATGTAGTCTGTAACGTTATGACAATATCGGTTATTAGATTTGATAACAAACACGTAACTAATTGGATTCCTTGGCGCCAATCTTGCGTTCAGTTTTTTATGTAATCAATTGAAAAGATTATGTGAGTGTATTAATGTATTTTTAAGGAAATAGTAATTGAAATTTTATTCTGTTGCTAGTCGTAGGATTGAAAAGGTTTTCGTTATATTGAGCTCATTGAAAAATACTTGCTAATCATCACAAAATTATGGCAGGGATAATTTCTTATAAGTTGTTTATTTACAATTCATAGAAACATTTTGAATCAATACCCCACTGTTCGAAATCGTATTTCCAGTAAAGTTAAATGAAGATACGATTCTCGAAAATTCTAGATTTCTTGATAGCAAAGTGAATTCTTGTTAAGATAAGTGGCTGCGTCTCGAGCGTGTAATCCGATCCTGCACTCAAAGGGTAAATATATTGACTCATTTGATACACTTTCTAGCGGTTGAAAAGTTTAACTTTTACCCACTTTAATCGAACGATTTATTTCTTGGCATGCTGACCGTAATAAGGGAAATTGCATTTTAAAGCTTTGAAGGGTTTTTTTTATTTTTTATAAAAATGAATTTAGAATACTACCTACCTCGTATAACGCAATTGCTATTTAATCTATTTTTGTACAAAAAAAAATTAATTAACATAGGTTCTATCGACTGCCATCCCTTACTGACATTTAAACATATTAATATTCTTCCGTCTTACGATTAATTGTATTCATTCAAACTCTAAAAGGCAACTAATAAGGCGAGTAAAGTTCACAATACACCCATTAAAATACAATTACACAGCCAATGTTCTTATCATCACAATTACAGCAACAAATAGTTGTCCATCGAATTAATTATAAGATTTATTACTCCACAACGGTTAATAGTCATGAAAACAATTTACGTAATACTAGAAACTACTAGACGTTAAGTGAAGGATTATTGGCCCACGCTCCGCACTCAATCATAGGGTTTACAGCTTAGAAATTTTATTGTTCAAATTACTATGGCTTTATGATTATTGTTGTACTTTAAACGTTATTAGAAAGTTGGAGATTGTTACTGTTCGATTTCATGTACTTCACGCGTAAAGCTATGAAACAGAGCCACTAAAAAGGATTTAAGAGCTGATCCCGTGAAAGCCTCACGTGGGCCGTCCCATATGGCAGAGATGGAATATTGCTCGAACGAGTATTGTAAAAGTGACGAGATACACTAGTAGGTGCTTAAGGAGAGTTGTAATTCTTCTTTCTAGCGAGAGAAATCCCGTCCAGCCTAACACATATAACAATCGCATGAATTCAAGTGTACAAATGACCGTTAACATATTCAAATGCGTACATAAACGAGGTAAACACTTTCCTTTTCAACAAAGACATTTCACGGTCTATGAAATAAGCTATAACACTAGGGTCGCTCCACGATTCTCGATTATCGATAAACACAGAATCGATGTTAGGCTCATTTGTCGAGTTAATATGTTAATGCGGGCGGGCGTCCAGTCACGAAGCCGTGCCGGGTTCAAATACAACTGGTTCTATTGCTAATTTTGTTTACAGCTTTGACACATTTGTAAAACACACTTTCCTGCGATGCAGGTCTCGGTATCGATTGTAGCAATCAATAAAGCTGTCTGTTTCGTGAATTATATTTACAGCTTAATAAATTTGTTAGTTTGTTACACGGCTGACGTTATTAATGGGGAGCGACGGATTGAAAGCGGGGCTGCTATGAAAATGTGTATTTTTTATGAATCGTTAAAAGATGAAGAAAGTAGTAGTTGTTGTTGTATGTTGTTATAAAGTAAAATTGATTAAGAATAAACTGTAAGTCATAAACATTACACACTACGCAAAAATTGAAAAGTGAAAAAGTAAAAAGCTCAGTATACTATTATTAATAAAAATATTATAAATCCAACATTTTATATAAGCTCTCTTGTTAAAATAAATCGCACAAAACAAACGCAATTTAATATTAAGCAACTAAATAAGACACTTAACTTTTAATCACCGTGTAGAAATCTATAAACAGACCAAGTTTAGCAACGGAAACAATCGTTTAATAGAACAACGGTAGCAATTTTCGTCAGATACCATGATACAATCGAGTGGCCGTATAAGGACGTCAGTAATAAACCGTTACAGCTCAACAAAGCAACACCGATATCGATTTCACTTTTATCGATAAAATCGGATCGATATCGACTCGATAGCGGTGATTCACTACGATAAAGGCGGAGTACAATGCACTATTTTATTACGAGCATAATGGCTTAATCAAGTTTGGAGTAGAAAGTGATCTGCGTTCGACCACATCACTAATACTTTTATGCAATGAATTAAATCGGTCACCTTATGTAATGGGGCGTAATTAAATGTCAGCCTGATTGTTGTCGGAGCACAATGATTCATGATTTAGATTTTAGGCGATGAGTAACGGTTTATTTGATAATGTTTTTGTGTTTTTGTGCAGATTCGTTACGTAAATAAACACAAAGGAGTATTAATGCGATGTCGGTTCGCCGATTGAAGTATGCAGACGAGGGATATGTATAAACTATGTATGAATTTTATAATTATGATTAATCTTATCAAATAAATGGAAGAAATTGTAAAAACATAACAATTGTGAACATTTCTATAGCGAAAAAGAAATTCAAAACATAATATAGCTTAACATTTATTGGGAGTTCATATATATAAATACTGCTTTACAAAAAAGTCTAAAATTCCTGCCCTCTTACCATTGTTATCCAATATACTAACCTATTTCTTAGTTGAAATTATCATATGTTACACACAGACAGTAGACACCTACATACATACATTTCAAATGTTCCCACAACCTACTAAGGTCTCAGAACTTCCCTATATTAATTAAAGAAATAATATATAAATTATTAGTTGCCATGTAAACACTGATATAGGGTTACTCGAAAGTGTATGAGATGTGCGCGTGGGCGAACACTACCGTTTTAATTAATACCTAAATGCATTTGTACGGTGAAACTAGGGTTTTGTAGGTGACATACATAAATAACAATTAGAATATAATAATCCTGGGGCAATGGTTGTAGAGACAAAGTTATTGTTTTGGACTATTTTCGTGAATGTGTTTAGTTATTACATACATAGAAATAGGTACTCAGTTGATCCGTATCTTGATTAATATAAATCTAGTTATCTGTTAATCTAAATGGAATATGTATGGTTAAGTGTTGGCATGATTCTTTAGCCGGGTCGCCATAGAGCGAGCAGCCCCGCTATTGACAAGATTTTAAGTAAGTACCTATCTAAACTTTTGTTATATTTGTGCTATTGCGCGAATAATTCTTGACTTTCATTGATTACAATATTTCATTTGATTTCAAAAACCAACAAGCACCTACACCAAACCTACACCATAGACCAAAAAATACATATACACACAGTATAACTTTACACACAATATAATTACTATACACATAGTATACCCATATATTCTGAATCGTGAGTAACCTGTATAATAGTCTTGTTAAGAGCAAAGGATGAGAGCTCATACGGGGTTAAAAGTCAAAGTATAAATTTAAATCATAGCGTTAATTACCACGGGGCGAATCTCACAAGATGCGAACAGGGTTATCCACTTAGATAGCACATGACTCCCGGCTTTGGCAAGTAGGCAATAAAATAATAACTTTCGCCACTTAAGTATGGCCTGGATCGCGGCTTCTTGCGGAAGACATTTTTTAATTGTTAAGTAGCTTTGTAATGTTTGTTGTTAATTACTTTGAAAGACATGTCAAAAGGATTTAGTTGGTACGTAAGTTGCGATGTGTCGTGATGCATTTGTTTTCTTTTTAATCTTTATCTATACGATGAATATATTAAAATAGCTTATCTATTTAGATATAGTCTATAAATACATAGTGTAATGATAAAACTCTACCTCCCTTTCAACTTTAACACGAAACTAAACGCTACTATTTTGTCAACCAAACTTACGTTTATCCAAATCGAATCTCATTTAATTCTAAAATAGAAAAACAAAAAAACGTATTTTCTATTCCAAAACAATTTAAACGTTAAGAAAATAATTAATTTCCACTCATTAAGCTCTTATCAACCACTTTATTATACTTACTATATTCGCATGACCTACCTCGCATCAAAGCAAACCTCTCAGATTTGAAGCACTCGTCTCGCGTTTCCGATAACATTGATTTACGATTCGACCTTTATCCGTACGATAAATTCGCTAAAAGCATCGTGTATCTTTACATTTATCGTCCCTATCGGATGTAAACATGTGTATTTAACATTCAGTTATTTGGAAGTGGAGTTTGTAGCAAATGTAATGTGAATATTTTGTGGAGTACAGAGCCGGAGTTAACGTCAAGTTCGGAATATTTTACAATATACGAGAAATTGCATAAATGCTTAAAAAACAATAATAATTTCTCTGATAAAGTTTATGATATATCGTGTATCTGCTTACTATTAGTTTATATCAATAGTCGTTTTTACTATAAAGAAATAGTAATCATTTCAAAATTGCATTTGTCTACATCATATTTTTCACGCTCATAATTCTTTCAAGTCTGTCCATATTACCCAACCTTACAACACCCAACTCCTAAATTCTAAACTAAAAAACCGTTTACAATCTATACAAGACGAATAGCCATATATTACATAAGCGCAGTTTCATTCCTATCATTAATTAGCAGAAATGTTAACATGGCAGTGAAAGCATTGTGTCGATATGACCCGTAAACTGTGGGAAGACTACGCGAATTGATTATGCTATTAGTTCTTAATATCGATAGTGTCAAAGATCGTTATGTAATATTCAGACCTCATGCAACTTAGAACATGAACAATAATTAAGGAGGTTAATTAAATGTGAGTCTTACATTTGAGAGCTTAGGTGCTTTTATTCTATTGGTTAAAATAAACTAATAGTACGCTATTTAAAAAATCATTTGTGTTACCTTAATTATTAAGTGGACCTCTTTGTGTAGAGATGGTACATACCTGAAACAAATAAAAAACATATTAGTGCATTGAAATTATGTAAGAGTTATATAAATCTGAAAATACATAGTTAAGAAGGATAAAGTAAAGAATCTAAATGTTGACTTTAAATACGCCTCTACACTTTTATTTTAAGATCAACTGAACGAATTTTAACAATTTTTATTTGTTGTTCTTGTTTAGAATAATAACTGCAAAAAAGAATGGTCAGGGCGGGCGGAGCAGGGACGAGCGGCTAGTATTAAATAAATGTTACTCGATGAATAAAATATAAGTTCGGTGAAGGTTGGGAAATAAAACACGGAGCCAAGGTCAAGATCGAGGGTAAAATATCGATCACTACGTTTCAGTTGTACATTAACATGAGACTAAATAACGCGTCGTTATAAAATAATGTACAAGAAGATCATTAAACGAGTATTAGTGTAACAATCGCGTGAAAAAAAGAAATCCTTAAGTTTATTCCCATTTATTTTCCTCAACCACCTCACTAAATAAAACACATGTAAAGAATTGTAACATGAATTTGGCGCTAAATTGTCAATTATTCTTTTATAGTTAATACATTCTTAAAATAAATTTAAGAATTACATACTAGATTCAAATCTTCTTCAATAATTTACACAATAATTTCTCTTAATTACAAACTTACAGCACCTACATGCCAAAATACGCACAGACCTACAGTATACGATTAACCTTTTCAACATTTTATAGCTGTAAAGGTGAAGGCTGCGGCAAGGTCACGGAACAAAGGACAGCTAACTGGGTCAACGGGGCTCTGGGACTTAACGTAGAACAACCCTTTGCACGTATAATCTTACGCACTACAATCACCCTTTACGTAGCCTTGTATAATTAATATTAAGATGGATACGTGATTTTAAGTGTATCTTTATTTGAAGGGTAGGTTTTAGTAATCGAATTGGTCCGCGTTTTACACGTGTGACAGTTTATTTAATCAATTGCAGGATAAGGTAGAGTATTTTCCAATATTCAAACTAACGAAATCAGCGAAATAGAAAGCATAATTTGTAGCTTTTCCTATTACAATTAAAACACATTTTCTTCATTTAGAAAACGCACTTTCGCCCGCACTAAGTAACCATCCAATGAAAACATAATCTCCTATAATTATATCTTGTCCTAAAATGCGTTATCCATTTACGTACATAATTGCACACAAACAGTTTAAATACACAAAAAGTCGATCTTCTGAAGCAATAAATAAGAGAATGACATCACGACCGAATTCGTCATCGGTCTTCATTACTCATACAAATATCAATTTATCGAATTAAACAATGTAAAAATTTATAGTCCCGGGGACCACCGACAAGTCCTGTCAGTTAACAATAAAACATTGCCTGTTAAGTGATTTATGAAATTGTAATATTCAGTGTTCTTTCATGTTATGTACGTATATGGCTGACAAGTTTCAGTTGAAGGAATGACTCTTAAATAGTAATTATTGATATATTACATAGTGAATGTAGTAACAAGTCATATTTCTTTCCGAAAGTTTAACATAAATAATTTATTTATTTATTTAACACTTTATTGTGCAATAAACCAGGTACATAAAATAACAATTTACAATAAACAAAATCAAAAAGGGCGGCCTTATCACTATGCAGTGATTTCTGCCAGGCAACCACGGGAAGAAGGCAAAGAAGCGAGATAATAAATTGAGAAGAAAAAAAAGAAAAACAATTATTTGATTAAGTAGAAGTAATTACATCTATACTAATATTATAAAGAGGAAAGGTTTGATTTTTTGTTTGTTTGTTTGTATGAATTGAATAGGCTCCGAAACTACTTGGCAGATTTGAAAAATTCTTTCACTGTTGGAAAGCTACATCATTTCTGAGTGACATAGGCTATATTTCATTTTCAAAAAAAATAGGCATCCTTACTAAAATTACGATAACGTAATCCAAGGTGTGAAAAAAATATCAAAAAACTACCTTACATCGCGTGCGCTGCGAAAACTATTGATGATAGAACAAAATGATATACAGTAAAAGTTCCTTATTCGCGCTTCCTTTATTCGCGTTTTCACTATTCGCGGATTAAAAAAATGCGACCCAATTTCTATATTCGCGACTAAAAATTTTTTTATTCGCGGATTTAATAAGTACATACATAATAATAAAATTATTCCAATAGGTATCTAACCCAATATCCTTGTCAAATGGACTAATAAGAAAGTAAAATAGATCTTATTACAAGTTAGCCTAAAGTACATATTATGTTGTTAAATGATATCGCCGAGGCCTTTGACACAAGCCGCCTTTGTCGCAAGCCGCCTTTGCCGCGATTGATGTTTTTGAGAATGTAAATAAACAGAATGGAAGCAACCTTATAACTCAACAAATAAAGTATATTTTTAAATGTAGTTCCGTTTATAGTAAAAGCCGCTTTGCGTGTTTTATTGTTTCGTCTTTCACATTCGTTACAAAAATTGTGTTCGAGTAACGTCTACTGCACTCTTCCTAGTTTATATTGTCAACTAAAAAAAATGAGAAACGAGTTTCGAGTCGAAACTCGTCGAAACTTTCGACACGAAAAAAATCTCAATCGTCACCTAGGAACGTATCCCCTATAATCCCATATAAATTACCATTCCGTATTCACGGTTTCTGTATTCGCGGCATATTTATGGAACATATACCCCGCGAATAAGGAACTTTTACTGTACTACATTTTTTTAGAACACACCATTATCTACAAAAAATCAGCGGCAGCATATCTCTAACTATTACAGTCATGTCACAATAAGCGTTTTTTTATTGAAAAAAAGAAATTAAAATACCACCGCTACAAAAAGCTCTTTATTTGTACCTTGGTATTAACCCTTATCAAAATAAACGATGTATTATTTAAGACTGCTTCAATATCTTTATATTACTTTTTGAATTATTCGATTCTGACAATCCATTCAAAAGATATCACGAGTTAAAAAAAAATTAAAAAATAACTGAAAAATAAACTGTATTCGGCTAGCTATGCGTTGTAGGCGTCACTCGGGCAGGGGTACGGGAGGGGGGTTAAGATCACGAAATAAACTTGCCGCGCGGCTTACTCGCGCGGTCGGCTCCCTACGTGATGGACGTGTGCGGAATTTACGCTTGATAATAATTCTACATATTGAGGGAACGGGAAAACTCTTTCTTTCAAAACGCGGGCGAAGCCGCGGGCGGACAGCTAGTAATACAATAAAATGCATACACAAGATACACACAACACGATACTTAAATACATTATAATAGACTAAAACATACTAATACAACTTAAGACACACATACATACATACATACATACATACATACATATACATACAAATACATACTAAATAGTAGTAACTATGTAACTAAAAATATATATAAATATACATATACCACATAACATTTAAGAAAGTATCAAAATTTATTTTCAGGTTAATAAAAAATAGACACGACTTTTGGTTATTAATTTTAAGCCAACCCTTCGACTTTTTATGAAAAGATAGTTTGTAGGATTATATAATTTTCAAGCATTTCCTTTCGTAGAAGAATACAATTAATATTCTCGGTTGTTTTAGGTGTTTTTATTTCCCTGTTAGTTAAGAGTATTTAATGAAGAACCAATGTTATTTATATATAGTAACCTTACAAGAATGTGAGATCGCTATCACAAAATAAATGTAAAAAGCTTCGCCAGCTCTCGAACTACAGTCATCTGTGGGACGCAATCAGAGTGCAGTTTGTTAATATAAATGGGTACAATAAATTGATTATCAGTGATGTATCGATCGTACTGCTAGTTATCGAGTGGACAAACAAAAAGCTGGCATTCCTTTAAAATATTTATTATGAGTGTTTCAAGATATGAACTACGTATGAATGAAAATTATATTTACGGCCGCCGTGCTTTTTTAATTTTATGATGACAATCATTTAATATACCAATTGTTTAATGAGGTAGAGGTTGACACTGATTAACATTATTTGTATGAATAAAATATGACCTCAAAGAGAAATAGCCTAAAATTACTAAATTTCAATATTTTATCTTAATTTACAAATACATAAATTTTTATAAATTCATAAATATATATCCTATCTATGTAAAGCTTATTTCATTACAAGAACATCGTTTAATCACAATGCGCTTACTGCAAAACCGTCGTTCATTCCCCGCAGTAATTTCCATTAACTAACCTTCCCGTCGCAACCGAACCGATTAATCAAAACGATCCTGTAGAACATTAAAAGAACACAAACAAAACATTGCACGGAATGCAAAAAGAATATTCGGCAATACATTCAAGACGAAATTACTGATCGTAAGAAACAATGGTTGATGCAAATTGCGAGCGGCGCACGAGCAAGAAAAAAACATTCGACATGTTCAATTCAGTGTACCATAAAGGGTCTACGCTTTTAAGGCAGCCGTACCATTGTCAGGGCAATATTGAAATAAAAAGTACGCGACCCGGAAAGGTTGGGCGGGAAGGAATTCTGCATAAAAGCTTTACGCGAAATATGTTTTATGCGCCAAATTCTTCGAGCTTTTTGCTTATGCCAATATAGGACAATATTTTACAGAACGCCAACAACACACGATTTGAATACAGCAAAAAGCCTGGGAAGTACGGTTATAGCACATTCAGTGTTCACAAAAAATTAGGACGATCTACTTTGTCAAATCAATAATTTCCATTCCTTCCACGATGTCTAATACATTAAAAACCAAACACAATGATACGCTGCTACAGATATTTGTATGTATATATTCCACGACCGTTATAAGCAGTGGACAGTCAGATAAATTATGCATCAGGCGCGGAGCCTATAATTCAAGCTATTAGTCGAATTTCGTGTTTTAGTGGCGAAGAGAAAGTTGCTACCAGTCTTCACTACGCCCTATATTGGTGGGTGGTCCAATTCAATAAACTATAACGGAAATTAAGCGACTATTCACGAATATTTTTATGAAAAATTAATTAATAACAAACCGTCATATTATATCATATCGATGAAATTACTACTAAGTAGGTTATAACTCTAGGTATTTTACTAAAGAACTTGAATTAAAAAATTGAAATTTCTATTCAGCCTGAAATTATAACTTAACATTAAACAGGGTTTATAGTAAGTATATTAATGTTTTACAATTCTATATACAAATCTTTTTTGAAAAAAAAACACCCCCTAACAGCATTTATACATGTAAACGCTTCGTGTATTATTATTTAAGTTTAAAAAAATAGTAATGGGACGACTACGATTACGACAATAACGATTTTACCACTTTAATATTATGAATCTCCCATGACTTGCCCCACACACAAGCACGTGCCACAGTCGATGTTTATCTGCCGTTCAATGCTACATTAACTTGTAAAAACCCTATAATTTCCCGCTTGACCGATGAAAAATAACCTTCGGCAACGATTTGTTCTGATTTTATTATACTCGCTTATATGCAACCTTAGAATTATTGAATGTTAAAGAAATTTCTTTGAAGGTCAACTCACTTAAATAGCCGTAATTTTAAGAAAACCCATTGTTGTAAGAAATATAGATACATGACTACAATGCTCATATATGTATATGTATGAATAATAAATAATTATTCAGTATTTAAAAGTTGAGCTTTGAACCAGAAGCTTACTTCTCAGATCTTATTGTGTTATAAAAATAGACTAAAGGACAGGCTTTATCCAGAATATGAAATAGCATACAATATAGCTAAACAACAGATTTATTCCTACATACGGAGTTATTCGATAAATCGAATTTAATCAAATCACAAGGAAAGGCCATAACATTGAATTACATGTCGTGCTTTCTCCGACCAACTGAACCAAAATTGGCAAAACCTACAGGCAATTTGAAATAGTAATTGTGGCCAGATAGCATTAGTTTCTGTTCAACAGGTGCCTTATCAGCCAGATCGGCTGTTTCCGTTAACTAGCTGTACTACCATAATGATCGGTGGAATAACGTGCTGTCTTTTGTTTTTCTTATTATACACGGAGATTGAAAGATTAAGGAATTGGATTGAAAGATGAAGGTCAATATTTCCTTCTTCAGACAGTTCTTTTTATAACAAATTTCAATCACCATCAATGCTAATAGATGATGCGTTACCTTTATAGGTAGATGATGATGACGCCGTGTTCATGTGAATTATTGTGAGTTACATAATATGAAAGAAGAATTTACGGTTTTCGTCATATAAGTATACGACATACTTAGGTATTAAACAACAGTTTAGTAATTTATAAGACGTTACTAAAACAATTGTTAACACCTAGTTTACAGTCACAACAATAACGTTATAAGCCAATCTATCTCTAAACAGTAACCAAAAACTCAACTTCACAACCACCGCATCGTCTATAAATCGTTCAAGAAAATTCTCGAAACAATGCGAATCGGGAAGAAGCATGGTTAATGGGTGAGATCGCAAGGGTATGAATCACCCTGTGGGCGATACAGGAAGTCGCCCACGGGAACTGGGAGCCAAATGATACAGCCGTGCCTGTCGACAGATTATATAATGCTGCAGATAGCTTTGTCGAAATAAATACTCCTTGCTGATAGCTGGCTGTTTATTCTGTTAATGGCTCGTGATTATTTAGTAGTGAGTGGAATTGATATTAATAGATGGTTGTTTAGTAACAACGATCAACGATCTTCTCTAAGGACAAGTAACGATCTTCTCTAAGGAATGATCTATCATTGAAATGATAGATCATTCCTTAGAGAAGATCGTTCCTTCATGTAGATACTTTTCAAACATTTGAAATGTATTCGTCTTTATCTACATCTACTGGGTTTTATCCCAGAATGCTGGAAATAATATAAAAATGTAGTCGTGTAAATATATTAAAAGCTTGCGGCGTACAATCAATTTGTTTTATGACCATTTTATAGCACTGTTACATTTTTAAACAACCCTTAAAAGCCCGACCTCGTTCCCATTAAAATTAAGAATGTAGATTTCATTCCCAAAGTGCAATTTTAGTAGATAAGTATATTTTATAAGCATATTTATTTCATACGTAGCAATTTTTTAAACTATCGAATAGCTTTTTCCCATTATCTACTATGTACTATGTAATTCATTGTGAAATAGAATTAAAATCATTGCATTTTTCTCAATTATTTTCTCATTAAATCTTGGTCAACACTAGATAAAAATCTTGTAAAGGGCTGGCGATAGGGCCGTTCGTTTCGGTAGCGTAACGCAACAATTGCGCAACCAATAGCGATGAGATCACCGCGCTGATAATTCTCTGTGGCAATTAGGGCTTGTACTATCGGACACTGTTAGCTAATGACAACAATGCATTTGTTTCGCAAATTTCATTATTGTTTTCTATTTTGGTATATTTATTCATTATCCAAATTTAAACTTTGATACTTATTATCTTATATTTGGGTATAGTCTAAATGAAACTATCTTCACTCATTTCATGGAAAAAAAAATCCAACTCAACTCGAGCTTACACATATTATAATGTGTCTATTATGAAATGAAAACGACAATATTAATTTTTTGTAGAGTTGTTGAAAGTAGCTACATAATACATATCATAAAAGCGAAATCTTGGAATAGATACTCAAAAAAAATCTACCCAAATGCCCGTTTTGTGGAAGTGATAATGCTTACAGCTCGAAGGATAGATAAAGTACTACAGAACGATGATCTCAATACTGAGAGTCACCTATAGACTTGTCAAACAATATTTCTACTACCTATGATCATATTTTTATCATATCAGAATGGAAAGTAACTTCTCTTAACATTGTAGATAGAAGATTTTACTGAAAAAAAACATTCATTATTTTTTCATTCACATTTTTAAAAGATAGTTATAGTAGTGAGTTTATAAGCCTTTACAGAAATACAGTTTCAAAAGCAGTTTTCAAAAAAGCACGTAAGTATGCACGAGTCAAAGAAAATGTACTTATCCTTATTCGAAACAATACAATGAGGTACCGTAAAAAAAACCTCGCAGGTCAGTGCGTGCGTTTTTCAAGAGAAAGGTCCACAAACGCAAAAAAAAAAGATTTATTACCGTACGGAAGCGCTGTTACGTCAACATTGATCGTAAATCTGATGACATTATGAATTTTAATACTTCCTACAATTACGGGACAATCGATTTATCGTTTATTTGATTTTCGTGTTGACTCTACGATCAATTATCATTTTTATGAACGAATTATGTGTTAATATTCATAAATGTTTAATACTTTTCGCAGTGTAAATATTGTTTCCCAATTTAAGCGTGGTTTTCATCGAATATTTGTTAATAAATAAAATTGGATTTCAGAATACGTGCTTTAACTTGTAAGAGTTGGATAACAAAACCTTTCCCTTTAACCCAGTAAAATTTCACATTGCTTCCATTTACTGTTACTGATGATATGGGTTCTACGTTTTATGTTACTTACTAGGTAGGTAGGTACTGTTATCGTTTTATAAGTTTAAAAGGTAAACACACTTCTTTTAATATTAGATTCTTAAAACGATTATTGTAAGTTAAATATCAAGCTTACATTAGTTGTAACTTTGAACTTATAAATCACAATGAAATCCCCTATAACTATTTCCTCACACGTGACTATTTTCAAGCACATTGACTCACAATTTCATCGTATCGTGTGTTAAATGATAGTTATTTAGTTTTTGCACAGCCATTAGATAAAGTTAACTCATAAAGAAAATTACATGCAATTTGCCTTCAACGTGCGAGTTAACATTTTCTTGGTCGTGAATAATTTAGCGCGTGCTATAGAGCGTCGTGTTTTTAAATGATTTATAAGTTGCATGTGGAGATATAGAGATATCGGTGAGATTGCGATCGTGATCGTCTGTAAAATCAATACGGCGAAGGAATCGTGCTCAAAGTGGGCGTTTAACCTTTGGCCGAAGGCGTGCGGCGCGGGCGCATACGCCGCGTCAAACCATCCATCATGACCACTATCTGAGGCAAATTAACCCAACACAGACGCCACTGAACCTGCTCGTCCAGTACTTGTGAACTCTCATTCAGTACTGGGTGCGACACACCCGGGATCAGACACAATGGTTACTTTTGTATTTTACTACCCGAATGGGACATTTACAAATCGCTTTGCGCTGAGCACGTCACGCTTTACTATTTGACTTTCCTCCTCTAGTTAAGAATCTGCGATTGTATCGGCGCGACTTAACTGATGGTAATGCATATTGCTATTTGAAATAATTATAAATA
>CAJQZM010027546.1:0-17811 GCA_907164665.1 Colias nastes | reverse complement strand
CAAATTGAAGTCGTCAATTCCAGAAACAATGTTGCGTAGATGTGTAGTTTATCGCAATTAATTTCGTATTTTTCGGTGAAATCCGTTTTTGTCCTGTCACGGTCGCCAATTTGTTCCCGCTTTAGGCTTGGGAACTGGAATTTCTTTAGGGAAACTCAATATTCCGTTTAAAACAATTTATTTTCGAGACCAACACACCATTTGTACAAAGCCTTTATGAGTGAAAAAAATACATTCTACCCGATATAATAAAATAAAAATAAAAATGATAATCTATGATGGTGGGCGCGCGATTGCTATTATAAATTAACAGGCGTGGACACTGGCTAAGTTAAACTATTTTTTATTCATGAATTTAAAATAATAAATTTTTGAAAACTAACAATAACTAAACCTTGTTTATTAAGCGATTCGGGTGAAATATAATATAAAACTTTATTGATTGATTTTATTTGTTATTTATAGAAAATTCTTAAATAAGATTCTTAGTTAAACACAGACTTTACCTTCTATTTAGATTCTTATACACTTTATTTTAGATAAATACAGATTAATGATTTAGTTACTCTTTTAGAACAATAAAAATCGAGTGATTTTCTTATCGTACTATATATTTACAAAATGTCACCGTGGACGTAGGTTTATTTGAAAAGAAACGATTGAAATATGTTATGCATGTTCGACAGTCGACACAGCGTAAGCATCGTATTATTATGTTGTCCGCGTTTTACTGTAATATAAAATCTATTACTTACGTCGTACTTGTAAATTCATATTATGATGAAAATTTATCGAGAATAGCGATTATCATGGGTCTATTGAAAATGATAATTGATGATTGATAATAATTTTATGTTTATAATCAGTTAATAAATACTTAAATATAACAGGTCCCCAAATCACTAATGCTTATAATTATAAAATGCATTATTATGCATTGTCAAGTATCAATAAAAAATAATTAAAAATACCTACATGTTCACCTCTGACTGTACCTCACCTTTCTTTCAACTATCTCTCTCTAATTTCATACGTCAGAAAGGGACGACCATATTTCCTGTGTTTTAAAATTAAGAGGGTCCCTCACAATATCAATGAAAGTAGTTGAACTTGGTTTGTTTTAAATATTGTGTCTAAAGTATAGAAAATGTGATAAAAATACAATGGGTTCTTTAATTACATTTATCGGTGAAAATCGAAGAAAACGGTATGTGATTTAAATAACTTGAAGTTGTTTTATTAATAAGTTTCTTAGTAGTGTTTAAGTTGGTAAGTTATATTTGGACGTACTACTGGTATAGCAGTGTGACGGTTTTGTAGTAAAAATGTTCACTTTTTATTCAGTTGGTACTTAGCATAAAACTTATTTTTATTGTTGTTGTTTATGACGTCATAAACATCACATAACATCAAAAAACAACAAAATATTTTATTGTAATAGCACGCCAAAAAATTGCTATAAAGTTGCCAAAATATGAAAATAGTAACATGTTTTTTTTTTATATACCTGCTTCATTCAGTGGTTATATCTTGAGTATTGAGCCGGACAATATTACATGCATTCGATTCCTACTACAGAACAAATGTATTGTGATTGTTTCCTTGCATGTATTACCTTATTTACTGATATATTATTAAAGGTGTCCATTTTCTAGTAAGTACTAACTTTTATTTCTTTATGGAGTACCAAGAGTTAGATTCAGGGCCTCTTATCTCCTACAATTTCTCGGTCAAATCAGTTTTAATACAAGATATTCTAAGTATACAATACAATACATACAATATATTCTAAGGGCCGATTTTTCAATCCATGGTTAAATCGCCCAATAAAGTATTACACGATAACATTAAAATGTCACCCGTAAACTGTCAAATACAGGCAAAGAATACATTTTCGAAATGGTAGTTTAATACGTTATACGACGAATAAGTATTAACCAAGAATTGAAAAATCAGACCTAATTCTAATCTTATTTGTTGATACAATACTAATTTTCTTAAAAAATAATAAATAATTAAAAAAATACCATACTTTAGCCAATAAATAAATAGTAACCAAAACGAACCCCTTGTTCCCAAATATTTGTATACTTCAATAAAAGTTGAATAAGGTGCTTATAACTATATTCCGTTGGAAATAGCAACGGATCGATACGGTAAATAGCTCAAAGTTTGTCAGGCGTCATATTTCAGTTTATGAATAATTAGTTCGATATTGGAAGAAGTTTAATTGAATATTTTTCTGATAAATGCGCGATTATGTTATTCATAGTTGTTTATTGTTATAGAAAGAAAGATAAACCAATTAACAAACACGCATCTATACTAATATTATAATCTGAAGAGTTTGTTTGATTGTACACGATAAGCTCAGAAACTGCGTGTCAGATTTGAGAAATTATCTCAGTGGTAGATAGCCCTTTTATCGAGATAGGATAGGCTATATAACATCATGCGTTACCTGTACTAACGGAGAGATGCGGTTAAAACCTGGCGACACAGCTTGTTTATGATATTTAGTATATAAGAATACGCAAGGAAAGTAAGGAAGGGTGCTTTGCTTGTGCTTGCTTACGTGCACTGTATAAATTCATCACGTTTTGTAGATATTTAAACCTGCAAATCATGTGTATTTCATTCAAAATATTAGCCATTTTCCTACATAACCTCGATTTTCCCACCTCATGATATTTGGTGATTTATTCCCTTTCAAAGTTCACGTGATTAATGTGTTCCTGTGTCACGTATTTCCCTATAAGCTACGGTATTTATCGTATAATATAATTCAGCGTAGGATTAAGGATATTATGAGGTAATTAATGAATAGTACCTATAGCATACCTATGACAATGATAATATATTACATGAGAATTCTCTTTGGATTAATCGCTTGCCATTACTATTTAATTTATATCACTCAAATACCATACTTAACTAGCATTAAGCAGTCTTTTCAATATAAAAAGCGTGTGTTCCAGCACACGTGTCAGAAGTGAAACTTCTTTGGCAAGATTCAAAGATACCAAAATTCTCGCCTTACTTCACGACGTGACGGTATTGCCATGACGCGACCTTGAAATTTTACTCTCAACGAGCCTAAGGAAGTTTCACTTCAAAATATACATACTTTTCACCGCAGCTTCACTTGCATGCACTTCATTTAATTGCAAATCAGCTTCCAATCTTTTATTTAACCCTTTAAACTTATAGACCTTCCTAAATCCTAACTACTAATAAACTACTCCATTACTATCCCTATGAGATATGAATTATGACCCTCACTAACTTAACTTCTATAGTTATGAAGTAGTTCTATAGTTTTAGTCAGTTTAACTGACCATTAGAACAGTTTCAAGACTTTATAGTAATGTCACAGACGGCTATCGGTAACTTTATCAGTATAATTTAACACTTATTTCCATACTTTATTTGTATAAGCTATGTCCTGTGGTTTTACCCGCATTGCTCTACTCCTATTTGTCTTAGCGTGATGATATATTATAGCCTATAGCCTTCCTCGATAAATGGGCTATCTAACACTGAAATAATATTTCAAATCGGACCCGTAGTTCCTGAGATTATCGCGTTTAATCAACCAAACAACAAGTAAAAGTATAGATTTAAACTGGCAGATAAGTTATACAACCAAAATGTATTCAACAATTGCACGCAACAAACAGACAGTAAATCTTGCTATATATACGGATAATAAATCGAGTGAAGCAAGGAAATATCAGCTTGTTACAAAGCGCTGTTCGTTCGTCAAATATGTCTGTCTGTGATATCTCACCGGAGATGTTGCTGGTACACTATACTCTGATATAGGGTTGCCGACTGTATTTATTATTGAAGACTTCTTTAGGCACGTTAAGAGAAAAATTTCAACGTCGCGTCATGCCAATACCGTCACGTCATGGTATAAGGCGACGATTTTGATATCTATGAAACTTGCCAAAGAAGTTTCACTTCTGACACGTGTGCTCGGCACTCACGCTCTTTTTGTTAGTATCTGTGTTTTTTGTCACATTAATAAGATGATTACTATCAAAGAAATTTTGGTAATTTTTAACTGTTAAATCATATTACATTTCAATTTAGTACCTAGGCGTAATTATTATTATTTTTTTATTTAGTTTTTTTTTAATAAAGACTAATATTTATTTCTTGTCGTAACTAATATAAAATTTTATTAAAAAGTTTTAGGTAAGTATTCAATTAATTAAGTTCAAAGTGCTTTATTTCGCTTAGTGACAAAATAAATCAGTTTGCTTACTATTTAATTTTCAAGGGCATCAATAATTTTCTTTTTTATAAAAGTATCTATGTATTTTAAAATACATTTGGCAACCCTAAGGGAATAACGGGTGGCTTGCATTCGTTATATACGATTTAAGGGATAAGATAAGCTCTTGGAAAAGCGATGATTTTATTATTTACCTGTTCAAATGTATATTCTGAAATTCTACATACATATGTATTATGTAAATAAGTACTACATTTTCGGAGAAAACTGATTGGCTGTTGATTCAATTCTCAATGCTCAAACTGATCAGTTTCATAAAGAAAATATAATAAAGTATTAAGATATTATAACCACGTGTACAAAAAAGGAGTATAAAATAAATTATAATATACCATGTGAGTAACTCTATATTTTCATAAATTTCAGAACAGTTTTTTTTTTCTATCATAACTGTATTCAATAATTGAAATTAACATTCAGTGTTTAAAATTATAAAATGTAAAAATTGTGTTTTACTTATGTATCATATTTGTTCTTCATATCTTTATGAATTCTCTTAAACGACCTTAAAATAAACTACAAGCTTGTACCTACCTTAAAGCTAAGATGAAGTAGAGTTTCCGTGAGCACGGCACGACGGGTTCACTGTTGTCTTTATGAATATTATATGCAAGTAACACGTACTCAAACACTGCATTTGATAGCATTTCCTCGCTTTTGGCAACATATTACTGGTTTACATAAAATGGAAGCTCACCTTATGATACTTTTTAACCGACGTCCCCCAAAAGCTATTTTTATTTTTATCCGATTGCGCTATAATGGTTTTTTAAGTGTGTACCTACGGAGGTATGTTTGCTTAATAATTTTAATTCATGAGCTAGAGTTATATTCGATTTAATGCGTGATGTATAACGTTTATACTTTATAATAAACATTGTCCTGTCACATTACATATTTCACAACTTTCATATTCTTTATGAAACACTTTAAAAACGCATTAAAAATAAAAACACAAAATCTATCCATTCATGCGTGATTCCCTGATTTTTATTAAAACCATCGATTTATTCAAATATTCATAAGATTCAAATATATCTATTAGGTGTATCTAAGACTTTGATTATTGTTGACCTATAATTGTCCTTGTAAAATCATTCATCACAGGTCATGTGAGGGGTCAAGTTCTCAAGTATTATTTATCCGTTCAAGTGTCCTCAAAACTAATAACTTCTAAGTCAAGATTATATCAATGGCCAAAGTTTAGATTTGATCAAGTTAGACCAATTTGCCTTAGGTTATTTATAAGTAAGCATAACTGCTTTGAATCATGATCGCAATTTGTAGCCAAATTTCTATTTTATTAGAAAATCTAAATCGTTTTTGTAATTATTAATAATCTAATAGTTCTTGTTAATAACAGAATCAGATTAAACCATTGCATAAAATATAAATCAACATATAAGGCGACCTTATCATTTAAGAGCGATCTTCCAGACTAGTTCAGCTACTTACTATTAAGTAACTAGAGAAATATTTTCAGTATATTGATGTATTTTAAGCTATATGTGATACATGTCACACCTCACTCCACAGATCAGATATTCTCCACCAAAATACGAATACACATTGCATTTTCAATTCCAAGCAGGTATTTAAGTTATCAAACAAAACTAGTAGCTATCTACAATAAGGTTAACAACATAAAAAACTAATTAACATGTCTGTACGGTACAGCTTAGTTGTATAAACATTTAGAATTGAACATTCCACACGAAGAAAGCATAATTTCTACCTTTGTCTATTGTTTCTAACATTAAAATGAGGTCTGTCGGAAATTGTGCCTTCCACTCATTGTTAGAGGCTTCATCTTTTTCTTAATAATTAAATTCTTTGACTTATGGCTTTGGAATGTCACTATTGGTATAAGAAATTATTAGTTTTAATGGAAGTATATGAAGAGGGAATATAACTGGTTGGGAATGGTTAGAAAAGCTTTTTCGATTATAGATAATAAGAAGATTTTACTCTGATAAATTCTAAACTGTGACAACACTCCTATCGATTTTTACTATACTCGATCACTTTACCTAATGAGTAATGATTTTGGTAGGTAATGATTATAATGATATGGATAAGATTTTTTTTATGCCTAGAAAAATAAGATTCATAAGAAACTAATTATTTTTTCCCACTCAATAATAACTAATATTTACAAGCTAATAGTTAAAATTAAAATATTATTTCTTCAATACTACTATTTATAATTTAACTCTGGTTGTACTTTGAGACTCTGTTATTCAAAATCTGGGCCTATCTTATAATTTCGCAAACTAGTTTAGTCTCAAACGACCAGAGTTAATTTTTAAATAACCTACAAAGGTGAGGTGTAACCAAAGGATATATTCAGAAACTAGAGGTGATAGTTTACAGTTAGGAAAGCTTAAAATAACGGTGTATGAAAAGGTAAATAGGTCCTTTGAAATGATATCACCCGCACCAGTCGTGGTTAATTAACATTTTAAAGTTTCACGTAATTAATGTTTACAGATAATATTTCGTATCTATGTTTCTTCTGTTCATTTATATGTGACTCTTTTAGCTACTGTTTATTTATTTAATATTGGACCACTCCATTTAACATTACAGTGTACAGTATATATAGTTGTATAGATGCGAAGTAAAGTACAAAAGGTAATCTTATCGCTTAAAAGCGATTTCTGCCAGGCCACCTAAAGTAAAGGTTAGATATATAGTACATATAATTAATGTAACGTGTGTGGCTGTAAATGTAAAAGAAAAAATAATTAAAAGATAAAAATAAAATAGGAAGCTAATATAATATATTACATATTATTATTATTATGTTTAACATTGTAATGTATTTGTTTTGTGTTTAATATAAGATGGCTTGTGTAATTTCGTAGAAATGTATACTTATGATTTTATTATCTCTAATTAACTTTTTCCTGAATAATCTTAATGAGATGAACAAAGAGAAAAATATATTAATATAATTCAAGCTCTTGAGCTTTTGTTTTGTATTGATGTTTAAGAGAATTTATTTATTCTTATTATTGACTTGAATCTTATGAATTATTTACTTTTATATTGTTGTACGTACTGATATAACTAAGGAAGCATTTTATAAATCTCTTCAGAATTAGACAAACAAAATCACAAAAATACACCAAAAATATTAGAAACGAAACTAACTACTCATAGAAACTACTACATATTATGTAACTAATAGTGTTGAAAAATACGTAATAAAAGTAAAAATATATTTTTATTTATCCTCAGCCGGAGCGAGTCGGCTCTAAACAGCCCCACGGAGCCCGACGTGTCCCTGGCTGCGTCCTTCACGGACCCCCTGGAGGCCTACACCTTAGAAGAAGCTAGAAGGACTATCAGGTATTGTAACATTCGTATAAAACAAGTTAAGAAAATCAAATAATATCTAGTGCTAAGTCATACATATTGTTGTACAAAACATGATAAATTATTAATTCTCGAAGCATATTATTGAAAGATGATTGTAAATATGAAGGAGAAACTGAAAATAAAAGAGATATTTCCCACATCTTATGCCAATCTAACCTTTCAATGATCTTATTTCAACTTCCACGCTTGATTGCAAAAGAGCCATAATGTTTATTTTTTTTACAGAGATCTACGTATGAAATATCGAGCGCAGGCGCACCAACTGCTAACATGGCGTCGAGCGCACCGCACCCAAGAGGAACTAGTCAATCGTTTGCAAATAGAAAAGGCAGAACAGCTGAAAATGCTCTCCAGCCAACTGCTTCTCTTCGAATCGCGTCTGGTTCGCAAGCAGAAGGAGATAACCAACATGCTCGCCCTCCGGGAAACCATAATTATGAAACAACAAAAAGTCATCGAAAATCTACAAGCTAAACTGCTAGATAACGGCATCGATATGATCTCATCTATCCCCGACTTCAGAGATATGTTGCAAGACACAAATATTACTGGAGACTTCGATTCACTCAACGATTCTGACTCCGCTGTGATAATGGAAGACATGGACTCCGATTGCTGTAATCTGTCCAACCTTCCAAGGTTCAGATCCATGAACCCTGACAGCGTTACAGTCGCCCGATCGATCTCAGATGCCATTGATCCTAACATCAAATATAATGTCGCTAGACGATCCAACGGGTTCCTGCGCAGGCCAGAAATTCTCGAAACTGTTTATAGCGTCGAGGAAGAAGCAGACGCCGAATCCACTAAAGGTCTCAGCGCGCAGAGCAGTACCGAAAAGGAAATCAAAGATGCCAACAAAACAGATGAACAGAAGACAAAAGAAAACAGTCTTTTGGCTCAGAGGCGAGACAACTTCCGCATGAGAAGTATCGTTCTCACTGCCGAAGTTAAAAGCATAGATAGTGATAAGGAAAAGCCAAAATCGAGCAACGATATGTGGTCCTACAGTTATGTGCCAAAAAGGATGACTCCCGCCAATGACTCTGATGAAGAAGCGACATCAAATCCGGAGAGTGATGCAGAGGATCCCGAACCTAAGTCAACACAAGTCGTTACATACAATCGAGTTATGTCCAACCATAGAAACGTGACCAAACCTAAGGATGTGAAGTACAAGAGGATAAATAAAGCGAAATCGAAGAGTCTAGAAGAATTGAGAGGACGATTAAAGAATTGGGTCGACAAGGGGAATAAACTGTCGAATATACCGTTGGAGCATGCGCAGAGCTATGCCTAAATGAAGTTCCTTTAAATATTATAGCAGAGATGTGAGTCAGGCCTGAAAACCAAATTGTCATGAAGATAATTCTAATGGCGAAAAAGGCATTTAATTTCCGATTGATGATGAATCTTCATAATAATACCTATGTCTATAGAATAAGTTTAAGTGAGATTACACCACCTAATAATTTCGTAATCATATAACTAAATAATAAATGCTTGTAGATTGATCACGCAGTAAAAACGGATATTCTTCTAGATAATTTATAATATTTAAACAATATTATGAGCTTGTCCACTTTAATCTATCAACACGGTTCGTCTTTGTTACAATATACATTTAAATATACCAGAAATATTAGTCAGATATTCTTGATACTTGATATTCTATTGTAAAATATTTCATATACGTATTGTTAGTTTTAAACTATATTTCAAGAATCCACGGTTGTCTATTTAACAGTATTTGTGTATGAATTAAGGCTATCAAATCTGAGCTTTTGATCAACCTAATTTTTCGCACGACTGAATTTTTAAAGATATCACGTTATTTGAATGTTATCTCAGAGAATTTTAGAAGTACAATTGTCTAAGGAAATGGAGAAAATGTTTTGTTCCATATCTGATAATTATCTGTTGGTACTTCTCTTGTTTATAAAAATACTAAAAATAGTCGTATTTATAAGCTTAAATAACTTTGTATATAAACTGTCGGAATTGAGTGTGTTTCTGTGATTAAATTTTATTATTTTCTTTAGAGAGTACCTAAGTCTTGGAAACTTTGAAAAATTGTAGAAAATATATTTATTGTATCATATCGGTGCCAATTATAAATATTTGATCTTAGGTAGTGAAATTATGTTTCAATTTAAACTATTAAATGTTTTACATGCAAGTTGTATTATGAATTTAAAGGAAATTAATGTACATAGAAATACAACAAAAAGTTTCACTTTAAAAAATGTATATTTGATAATTGAAAGGAAATTTTTAATAATTTCAATAATGTTTAATGTAGGTATATTTATTTTGTTATTTATATTTAATTAATCTGAATTTCATTAATTTTTTTTTAATATTTGAACTTAATGCTTCAATACGACTTGCGTGTAAAGCCTAAATGTGTCAACAAAATAATAATTAATAAATATTGAATGTTTTAAAATACATATTATTACAAAGTAAAAGAAAATTAATTGCACATTGATGTAAACATTTCTTGAGCGGAGACTAAAATATTGAAAAAGAGCCAAAATCTGTCGAAAATTACATCCACGAAAACAATTACTTATTAACAAAAATCTTAAGTTACTAAGTTACTTATATTAGATAATTCAAATTGACTCAAACCTTAACCAAAAAAAAAATAATACTTGGAAATAGTCCGGCCTAGTGTTTTAAAGTATTTTTCTTTATACCTAGGTAATAGGTCTATAAAGAAGCCATATTAAAACTGTTCCTTATGTTAGCTAAGCATAGATAAATACACATTATATAATTATACAGTTTTTTTATTATCTATTCGAAAATAAATTAAAAACTTTTACGACAAAATGTTAATCTCTAAAAACGAAATAGAAAAAAATCATTAAGTATCTTAGAATTACAAATATTCGATATAACACTAAAAATATATCCTTCTCACTTATTAATTCTTAAATATTAGTTTTATTCTCCGCTCAAGAAAACTATCAAAATAATTTCTCTATAGTTGTTCACCAATTGCTTATACAATGTTGTCAATTTTGATGTAAATATCATATCATATTGCAATACTGCGCAAAGTTATATGTTCAAAAGTAGTCCAGAATGCTGAATAAAATTATATTGAAAATAACTATAGTTGTTTTATTTTTCCTTTACCATTCGCTTAGAAATATACTCTTTTGAAAGCGTTTTGAAGGAATTCTTCCAAATAAGAACTATGTCAAGGCACAAGATGATTTATATAACAAAACAGCAAGAAGAATTAAAAAAGACTCATACAGATAAACACAAAAAAACAAACTATTCATACATACCTACTACAAAATCCAGCATATAACTTTTTTCATCGAAAGTTATGAAGTATCAGAACTAAATACTTTTTACATGACTAACAAAGGAGGTCTTAATTCTTCGTGTTTTTTTTTTCTATCATATTTTTGTAAGCAACCAATCTTGATGAATCTTCAGTTTATTTAATGTTGCCCTATTTAATTCAGACGATTAGTTTTTGAGTTATCTTTAAAAATGTTTTTAACCTACGTTCCCAAAACTGAAGGTTATCAATTCGTAGTGTTTTTACTTTTTGTTACATTTAGATACATATTTTCCATAATATATCCTTTTCCATATTACATGTATGTACACATTTTACAACACCAAAATCTGTTGCGGCGTCAACACAATTTATTACAAGCATTTTACGAACCTGTACCTACCTTAATACAAAAACTCATAACGTAACTTTATAGCTATTACCTTGATGAAAGGCAACGTTAAGAGGGAAATATATACGTGAAGTTTGTTGTTACCGGGATTAGAACCGCTTATATTCATCTCTTTATGAACCATGTTTTCAGTACCCCTTCAAAAAGTATTGCAAGTTTTCGCTGTTAAAATGTGTTAACGGTCGATTATTTCAGAAATTATATAATAAAAAACCGTAAATATAGGATAATAGATTTATTGTTGTTATAGGTAAGGTTAAATAGGATTCAAAGCATTTTTTAAATATTTGCAAAGCTGATTTAAACGCGGGTTCGAATCCCGTTATGTAGGATAGTATTGTTTGAAAATTTTTCAAATTACAATGCTGCTGATTCTGCGATTACATTTTTAAAGTTACAGTTTAATCTAACTAGTATTTTTTTGCATATATGTAAGTACATATAGAAAAACAATACAAATTCCAATTTAAATATTTTTTAAATCTTAACAAAAGCTAGGTGCAGAAACGCTACATTTATACAAGCTCCTTTCATATCCAGTTGAATTTGTGAAATTTCCAACATAATGAGAGTGTCCCAGCTGGTGAATTCATATAATCCTATTACAGAATACCTTTGTCAAATTGTCGAATTTACTCCAAGAGTTATTGCCCAATTATTTTATATTGAATTTTTCACATAGTTAAGAAAACCGTACAAAATATTCATGTGACTAAAGCACTAATATATTTATTTTTAAACCTAAAATATCGATGCGACTAAAATATTTAAGTACTTGCTTAAAAATACTTGACAATGTGTTTGTAAAAAAGCAATAATCCTATCTTAAGAAAAGAAATATAATATTAGCAATCTGTCGAAGTGGTGTTGAATAATGAAATGTTTTACGCAACTTTCAACATTTTAGATAGAAAATATTTTTGCAAACACTTTAGCCAGAATTAGGGCAACCGAGGATATGTCATATAATAGTGTTTTTTTGTAGGCTGTAGAAGAAAAATAATAAAATGTAAAACGTAGATACCTAACCTACTATATTTTACAGAATTTTATATCTCATGAAGCATAAATCTAATGCACAGTATTACAATATTATTATTTTCCTACAGTAAGGAATCGCCTTTGATGTCGCGCGATGCCGCCGCCAGTGTAGGTACTCACGCTGCCACGTGTAAATATGCTAGGGTTGTCACCAAATGGGAAATAAAACAATTTTTATCATAACTATTAATATGTAATTATTTATTCACATGTACATTAAAAATAATTGTGATTGTTGAATCTAATGTAATTATTTATACAGAAACATAGTATATAAGGATGTCTATGCATTAAATAGTTTATTAAACAATATTTTATAAATTTCCTAAATGGTATCGGAATTGTACACATTTCCTAGGATTTGTATACAATTCCTTGATTTCATACATTTCCGGTAACATATATTATATGTAATGAAATAACATTTCATCATTCAAATTTGGCGCGCTTCGCGTGTTCAATGTTCATGTTATCTGTGGCTCGGATTGACGTAGCAGAAAGAAAAAATGGCGAGAAACGATTACAATTTTTTTTATTCGCGGATTTAATAAGTACATACATGATAATAAAATTATTCCAATAGGTATCTAACCCAATATCCTTGTCAAATGGACTAATAAAGGTGGGTTCCCACGGCATGTTTGCTTCACAAGCATTGGCAGACGACAAGCGCTTGTCGCCATCCGTCGCGATTTGAACTGAGCGTTCCCATGGCATGTGTGCGTATGGCGAGGCCTGTGGACGGTTATTATTATTATTCCTACTAATACCTAATCTGTGGGTCATTACAAGATGTTAAGTGCCGTAAAATTATCGTACATTAAGCGTATATGGACCGAAATTATCGTACTTTTTAGGATAACGTCAATTTAAATAAATATAAATCATATAAATTGTATTATTGACATGTATGCAAGGTCTCTATAGTTAATATTTGTTTAAATATCGCTGTCAAATCAACGACACTGAAACCCAAACGTTTAAAACGTGCCCTACTATACATTATACTCTTTGGTTTTACGCGTGGTACAGACTACAGATCTGAACCGATTCCCTTTCCACTTTATGTTCAATAAACGCGCCAAGTTTAAAATTCACTCGGACAAAATTTCACTGTTCCCATGAAAGTTCGATATGAAACACGTCAAAATGTCATATTTGTATGGGTGAAATAATATAAATTCTCGAATTTTGCATGATAGAAATTATCGTACAATCAGCGTACGATAATACTATGCTATCGTACATCGTACGTAGGCACAAAATTATTTTATTTATTTATTTAAATTCTTTATTTAACACACACAAAAAAATAAACACAAAAATAAAAAGAACAAAAAAGAAGATCATAACATGTTAAATAGGCGGCCTTATCGCTATAAGCGATCTCTGCCAGGCAACCTTTGGATAGGATTTGTCATACGAATTAAAATTAGATGGGTGGTGTTTGATTTAAAAGGAGAAAAAAAAATAAATAAAAATATGTACATATACATATATACGTATACACCACTATTTTTTAATCAGTACAAAAAATTTTACAGGGTGTTAAGTATCTTTAACCAATCATATTTGTGTAAGAAATAATTAAAAACACTAACAAACAGAAATGTCCCAAAATTGTCCACATAAATATGTAAAAATTGTTAAACCTATAATTTAATCAATGACCCACACTAGGTATTGTGTTGTAATTTTCTAGCGTACGATTTCGAGTAGGTCCGCGGCACAGCTCCATTGATAAATTCCGGCATTCGGCAAACTCGCGTCGATGCTCGCCATTCCTCACCCCGCCACCCCCTTTCCCTCTGCGGCCTGCGCCCGCGTCGCACCCCAACGGCCCCCCGCCCCAACGCGACAAACAGTGCCAAATTGTTAGCGGAAGTGAAAACTTGCTTTTTTTCGTCGCGTTTGTTTATGTTCTTCCCGGTACGATGTCATATCAATTCACATCACGGGATTATGTACTTATGCTTCGTGCGTTCTTTTTGAGTGGGGAAAATGCGAGTGCAGCAGTACGTATGTACAGATAAGAGTACCCGAGTCCCGAACGCTCGATCGCCAAATGTACGAACTGTGGTAAATGCTTACCAGCAGGCGTTGTCACAAAATGTTTACGTGTAATGTACTAGCGTATTTTGAAGAGGATCCTCGACGTAGTACGAATGTCGAATAACGCTGCGGTTCATGAATTTCTCACAGCGGAGTTTGGAAGTCAGTGGATCGGTCGAGGCGGGCCTGCAGCTTGGCCTCCTCGCTCACCTGATCTCACACCCTTGGACCTCTTTTTGTGGAGTGAAATTAAGTGAACAAGACCCAAAAGTGAGCCGGTTAGTGTCGATCAATTAAAACAGCGCATATTGGATGAAGTGAAAAGACAAAAAAACGTACCTACTTCTCTCGTTAAAAACAATTTAATAAAACGTGCACGTCTGTGTATTGACAATGGTGGTGGACATTTTGAAGGACAATTGAAATACTTGTAAGGTTAGTTAAGATAATTGTAAATACCAGCTGATTCTAACTTCTTAAATAGGTACGCCAAAATCGTTTTTTCTTTCAATACAGATTAGGTATTGTAAATACAGCTGATTCTAACTTCTTAAATACGCCAAAATCGTTTTTTCTTTCAATACAGATTAGGTATTGTAAATACAGCTGATTCTAACTTCATACGCCAAAATTCGTTTTTTCTTTCAATACAGAATAGCTTATTTTATTTTGATATTGTTTGTTTTGTAATTACATACCTACGTACCTATTTAATTTATTGTAAAAAAGTAATTATGCCGGTCCTAAGCCCGAATGAAGTATGAAGGGGAGATTTGAATTTAGGAAATTAAAATAAATAAAGTTAGTAACTACCTAAGGTATGTTGGGGTAAGGTCAGACGGTTTTCGTGTGTGTTTTTGTGGTGCCTCTAAATATTTTTTTCCTCATTTCCTATAAAAGATATTCAAATATTATTGATCTTCCTTTGCTAAGGATAAAAATTACTGTCTATCAGTATTTTTGTAGTTCCTTTTACATAAGCGGTTGCCAAGTTACATCTCGTGAAAGTTGGGTTTGCTAACCCAAAAACCCAGGTAAAGACCGGACCATAGCGGGGTAAGTTCGGACTACTTTCTAAAAGCTACACTGTGGCTTAGAACTTAAAGTTTTCAGTAGAGAAACATCCGTTCCTTCCCGTATTTTTGAATATATCAAATCATTTAAAAAAAAAAAACATATTGTTTCGGTATATCAGTCACAATTTTAATTTTTAAATAAAAATAGTCCGATCTTTCCCTGCATAACGACAAACAAAGAAATTATGGTTGTCAAACTTTTGCGGTTTGTAAGTCTTGATGAGAGTATGAAGCACGCGAGGTTTTTCTCTCGTACTTTCGAGGCATTTTGAATCTGAAAAAAGGAAGTATTATGTCAGTTTAAATAAAAAAATGTAAGTACTCTGTAAAGTCGATTTACAGATGATAAGTTATAAGGTCATAAGAAAACAATGATGAACATCACAAGCCGAACACGCTCTCGCTTGCACGCTCGGCTCAGGCGGAACGTGTCATCCGAAATGTAAATCTCATCGAGACCTATAACTTCCTCTAAGGAACTGATAGTCTAGCATGAATACTTAGTTTCCGAGATAAAAAAGTTTTACGTCTGACAGCTGTCATCTTAAATGTAGATCTCTTCAAGACCTACAATTTCCTCTAGGAAACTGACAATCTAGCATGCATAGCTTCCGAGATAAATGAGTTTTTAGTTTGACAGCTGTCATCTGAAATGAAGATCTCTTCAAGATCTACAACAAAAGGCGAATCAACTTACACAAAGACTGAACATGTCTATTCAAGTAATTTGAATGAAATACTTACTTACCTACTAAGTACTTATCAGCAGCTAGTCCTACTATGTAAGCTAACCTCAAACAGTTTGACAATCACTGACATTTTTACGACAGGGAAAGATCGGATTATATTAATCCGATCTTCGACCACACGGGGCAAGACCGGATCTCAACTTACAGCCATCTTTCGATTGTATTTGTCAGTTTAAACTAACATCTACATGTTAAAAAATGATTTCACACTCAAAATATTAGAGAAAACAATTAATACTCACCATAAAATTGAAAAAACGTAGCCTGGGGGAAGGCCGGATCTTCAATGTCAATACGAAAATACCGAGTTTTTTTTTTGTGTCGATAACACACGTGTTTTCCATCACAGCGATAACCGCAGACTGAAGGGAGGGGCAGAAAAGAATGGAGTCTTATATTATATTGCCAGAATAAAAAAATATTGCCGCGTTTGGGAGTTTTTTGAATTATCTGATCTTACCCCGATCCGACCTTACCCCAACATACCTTACATGTCTTGTTTCATTTTATTGTCCAAGGTTAGGTAATACTATCAACGATTAAGTCAATGAACTCTGCAATGTGTCTATGATTTTAGTGAGACTTTCTTAAATAAACAAATGATTATATCTTTGCTATTTAAAGATATTATGTAATTCTTACATCATACATATGATAATAATGTATTCGCTAACATGTCCTTAAAGTTTTTGTACTGATTAAAAACTAGTGGTGTATATATAAAAATAGATACCTAATAATAAATAAATAAGTAAAAACAATATAAATATTGATATCAATACTATAAATACATGCTATAAATACACATACATACATATATACTTACATACATACATATCATACATGATACATAATACATAACTATGTATAAATAAAAATATTACAGCTCGTTGAAGAGATGACGTATTTGTACGATAATTATCGTACGGTTCCGAACAATGACGCGCTACAGACGGCAAGCCCCGACGGACGTCGACCAACGCCGTCGCACCGCGCCAAGCGCGCACCTTTGATCTTACCGACTTCCGATGGATAGCACAAGCGTCGGCAAACGACCACAAGCGCGCCGATTCCCACGGCATGTGGTGTGGTGTGGCGCGGTCGGATTTGTGAAGCAAACATGCCGTGGGAATCAGGCTTAAGAAAGTAAAATAGATCTTATTACAAGTTAGCCTAAAGTACATATTATGTTGTTAAATGATATCGCCGAGGCCTTTGACACAAGCCGCCTTTGTCGCAAGCCGCCTTTACTGCGATTGATGTTTTTGAGAATGTAAATAAACAGAATGGAAGCAACCTTATAACTCAATAAATAAAGTATATTTTTAAATGTATGTAGTTCCGTTTATAGTAAAAGCCGCTTTGCGTGTTTTATTGTTTCGTCTTTCACATTCGTTACAAAAATTGTGATCCACTGCACTCTTCCTAGTTTATAATGTCAACAAAAAAAAATGAGAAACGAGTTTCGACACGAAAAAAATCTCAATCGT
>CAJQZM010027545.1:0-11439 GCA_907164665.1 Colias nastes | reverse complement strand
TTCTTATAAACAGAATTAGTCCATAAAAATAACATTTGACTTGATTAAGACACGAGATACTGCGCTGGGGTGACATTTATCCGATTGCACACAAAGGGGTTAGGGACTCGGCAAGTTATTGTGACACCGAGTGGAAATATCTTGAAAAGTGTCTAAATTATTATCTGAGTTGTTATTTTTGAATAAAATTTGAACTTTGAAGATGCTTATTTAATATAAGACAACATTAATCGATAAATACACGGAGCACGGAGAAATGATAATTAAATATATATCAGGTAAATAGAAGCTGAAGGGGAATGCAAACTTTAAAATGGAGGACACAAAAGTAAAAAACTGTTAAATACTAGCATAGATCTGCTAGGTCATGTACTATAATACAATAATTATAATTCACATACGCAAAATATACGAAAATGTGAGTTAATTATACCTTATTGACAACGTTGTTAACGTTGTCTTCAAAAATTTAATAAGACTTTACTTTACCATCATTTCGACACCCAAGAGCCTCCTGGCTCCTACCAATAAGGTAAGAATCGATACGTCATAACAAATAACATGTTAAGACTAACCTGACTCCTGGACAGTCCGACACACCAGCCTAGATTTACTTTAATGTCCTGAAAATAAACTTCGATAGCGCGATTTATAATGTTCCAAAATTTTCATAACGACACCTGTTAGACTTTCCACGAAACTATATTTTCTTTACCAACTCTTACCTGTTTAATTTTTGTAAACTTATGTTAGCACAATATCAATATCTATCATATACTTACTTACAATAAAAGTAAAACAGTTTTTTTATCCTGTTCCGTTAATCAAATCAAAAGAAAATTCTCCGAAATTTTAATATGCACGCCAAGCAGCGCCACTTAGTCCCGCGGTGAAAATATGAACTAAATTTCACAGGATAGCTCGATAGAGGGTCGAGTTGCTCCCCTCCTCCTACTCTTTACCACTGTGATTCAAACAGTATAGAAAAAGCATTTGAGTACATAATAATGAATGTACAATATCATTTATTTTCTTTTGGTTACATTATCCAAATAACTGCGCTTTATATAAATAAGTTGAAAAAGTAAACAGCTCAGCAAATGATCACGGCATTGTTATGGTTGAAAATAGGCCAAGTGCGAGTCGGAATCCCGACTAGGGTTCCGTACCAATAAGCTAAAGAGCAAATCCAATTTATAACCATGCCAACCAATTCTTCCAAAACAAAACACGTAAATTAAAACTCAAATCTCTTAATATATTTTATAAATATATAATATAGTATATAGTATACCTCTAATATAGTATACCTCTCCTCTCCTTTGAGATCTTCTTTGGATGTACTTGTGCCGTTTCACAAAATCGTTATTTTCTATCAAAATTCAAATATTGAAAAAAAAAGAATGTTTCTGTATTTTTGAATTTTTTTATTTTTGATTCGACGCGGAAGTTTTTTAGCATTTCCTTGAAATGCAACTTAAGTGACTGGTAGGTATATCCTGACTTGATAAATTTTGATACTTGTATCAGAATCATTTTATGGTAACACAAAATAATATTAGTAGGTATACACTATACACAATCATACATATGGATATTTTTCATAGAAATATTAAGAAATGTAATGAATGAATAAAGGGACGTTTAATTATTATGATATTTGTAAATTAAGTTTCACCTAATATTTGCATTGAAATTCCCTTTTTTTATGAATAAAACAAAGTTTAAAATACCGATTATTAATTAACAGTCCCAAAAAGAGTTTATATATATAAAAATGAGTAATGAACATGATATTAAAAAAATACAATTCTTTTCGTATAGTGCAGTGCCTGGAGCATACAAAACCGTAAAAGCTCGGATTAGAGTATATAGTGAATGAATTAATACGATCGATGTGGGATATTGTTTCTTAAACTATAAATTGCAATGTTTACCCAAATTTTTTTTGTGCACTCCATTGTTTCGTTGTTTAAAAAAAAATGTTATGAAAAATTAACGTTTGACCATATATTTTCACTTTAAACAGTATTTCTTTTTTTTATTCGAGTAGACATATTATAGGAATATTTTTCAAAGATACCTGTGTATAAAAATAGCAGTAGGGATCTCAAACAGATAGAATAAAACCGGCCAAGTGCGAGTCGGGCTCGCGCACAAAGGGTTCCGTAGCAGCAAATATAATAAATTACAGTTAAATCAACCTATCTCAAAAACTATAAGAGATACTTTGATCAAACCAAAAATCGTTGAAAGAGTTAATTAGCATGCATCACCTCTATTTTTTTTAGAATTTTATACCCCGTAGTTATAAAAATAGAGGGGGGGGGACATACTTTTTACGACTTTGAGAGCTGATATCTCAAAAACCGTTCACTTTAAGAAAAATGTTTTTTAGAAAACTTTATATCATTTTAAAAGACCTTTCCATTGATACCCCACACGGGTATGTACATCGAAAAAAAAAATTTCATCCCTCAGTTACATGTATGGGGGGCCCCACCCCCAATTCTTTTTTTTACTATTTAGTGTCATATTTTTGTAGCGGTTCATACAACACATATTCCCATCAAATTTCATCACTGTAGTACTTATAGTTTCCGAGTAAATCGGCTGTGACAGACGGACAGACGGACAGACGGACAGACGGACATGACGAAACTATAAGGGTTCCGTTTTTGCCATTTTGGCTACGGAACCCTAAAAACGTGGAGGGGAGAGCGGAGCCACAACTGCTATGTACAATGGAATTTCTCGGCCGGTTTAATTATAAATTAAACGTACTCTATTGAGTAAATTTAAAAAAATAAGGTAATTAATTACGACTAATGAAAAGAAAAAAAATTATTAGTACCAAATCTGTTTATTTAAATATATTACAATTACCTACATTGTTGCCTACATCAAATACTTAGTTGAAATGATAATATCATCGTGAAAGCGTTCTATTAGTCGTTTTTTAATAGTTTTTCTACCGGGATATGCTCTGTAGTGATGACGTTTTTCAACTTTTGCATGGTAAATTGGCAATCATCATTCTCTTCTATGTAGGTACTTGTATATTTGCTCCATTGCTGCATCTACTTAGATTAATTTTCTTTTCAACATTACTGAGGTGAATTGAATTTTTCAGCAAATTATAATAATCCGAATGATATTTTGCTGCAAGTGTCTCTAAGTCGGTTATACTCGATATAATCTCTATAATAATCGGTTTTCTGAACGGCTATAAAATTCATGATGGATTCATTCAAAGTTGAAGTGTTGATGTATGAAATCTGACTACGCCGGCATTTTTTTGTATGGAGATACTACAAAGACCTCGTCTACTCGAGAGAATGCCGCAATTTAGACGAATTAACCCGGAAATTGAGAGTAGCAGAAGAAACCATTAAAATAATAAAAGGGTATTCAGACGTTTAAAAGACAACTTTTTCCGGTGATGTTGCACTTGCAGTGAGCAACAGGGGGGGTCATTTTGAAAATTTATTGTAATTAAACACCTTGTAATTGGTTTTATTTTGTTTGCATTAAAATTTTGCACTTACCACTTTTAGATTTCAATTTTTCGATTGAAGCCTTATGAATAATAAAATGAAATTTTCAGGGTAGCTACCTCATAGATAGAGTAAGTTTTTAAAAAGCAAAACGGATATTTTTTATGTGATTTTATTTTTTACGGGCCCTTGAAGTTATGAACATACTGGGTAATTTTATCTTTCTTGGCAATAAATTCTTTTTTTTTATTCCATTCGAAGATCTAACGATAGTAAATGTTACTATACTGAATTGGCCTTTCTTTCAGCTTAGCACACAAAAAAAATCAAGCATTTACCGCCATAATTCACGTCACCATAAATCAAAATCTCTACGTACTCGGCGATAGGTGAAAATTTGAAAAAAACGTCATAACTCCGAAAATACGAAAAATCGCATAATATACATGGGGGTGATTCGGATAGCCCTTTATGTCCTCTACCTCCCAGCTTCAGTATATCACTACTTCTTGGGACACCCTCTATGGTCAAACATGAATTTTTCACAATAATTTGTTTAAACAATGAAACAATGGAGTGCACAAAAAAAAAATGGGTAAACATTGCAATTTATAGCTTATTTAACAATATCCCACATCGATCATATTAATTCATTCACTATAACTCTAATCCGAGGTGAAAACCCCCAGGCGCTCCACTAGTATGTTTACTAAAAAAATAGCTGTGATAAGAGAGAGTATATAACGTCTTTGGACAAGAGTCATCAATTTCAGATCTCAATCTCGGATCAAAACTGGCAAAGCCATCTATACTCTATGCAAATGTTACCAGCGCAATAATCGCAAAAGTAAGCGATACGAATAAAAATGCCGCGAAAAAAACCTCTCCAGCCCCCAAGGAGTGAGGTTTAACATATCTAATGCGATTTACGTGTTCCCTCTTCACACCTTGACGACTGTCTGTAATCGTTTTAAGACGTTGTTGACTTGACTGTTGTCGGTTTGCGGGGATTTTTTATTGTTGGCAACATTTAATTTTTTGAGAGCGATGTTTGCTTTAGGGTGTGAGCTTGGTGTGAGTATTTGGAATCTAAAATGTTTTATACGTTTATTAATGCTTTGTTCATGATTTTTACGTTATTAATTGGGGAGTTTATATTGTTTCGTAAATTACCAATATATAATTAGAACAGCTAACCGTTGCGTTTAAAAAACCTTATTTTTGCATGCTCCTTCAGCTGTTTTATTAAAGAAGGTAGCTTATACCTAATTTCCTAAAATATATTCTGTGCGTATAAATATGCTATATATATTTATTTATTTAATTTATTTCAGATAATTGCAATATCCATACAATTGTTAGTACATAATATCTGTGGTATGAATTACGACTGCAAAGACTATTAATATGTCTTGGGAACTAAATTCACTTGTCCATCGCATACCAAAGCGTATTTATAATGCAATCTCTATCAGCTTCATACAATACCATGTGGCTTCGCTTGCACTGTACTAATGTCATAATTATGGATCTATGAATATCAGACATCTTTGATTGAGCTATTATTACGAGTTCATAAATTTTGAACACTTGTAACTGTGGGTTTACAACTAATAATCAGGAGGTAGCTATCCCGTTCTAATAAAGGGTAAGGTGAATAGGTCGGAGTGAGAGGGTAAATTTGCAATTTGTATGACTGGTTGAGTCGTTCGCGAGAGATTTATACGCTCATTTGTAAATAATGAAGGCGCCACTCATTGTGATAGAGTTCTATTGTGGTCGACCGTCTCAGGGTTGAAAATGAACATAGGTTTTTCTTGGCCAAATTGTACGGCAAAGGTTTGATTAATAAGTTGTGACGAGAGATATGTGGTTGTGATACATTTTTGTAACGCCTAGCGAATATATGCAGCAATATTTGCTATTACAATTTTATAAGGCAATGCAAATTTGCGTTCTTATAATATATTTCGTGAAAAATATTATACTATTATGTTTTGTCTTAGTGAAATTGTCAATCCTCCTATACTAAATTAAACAATACAATTTCCTATTGTAACTCTTAAGGAGTGATGCTTTTTTGTTTTTAAATCATTTATCCTAAGTTCATCAATCAAAAAACATATCGTGATCGATGTTTTTAATCTCTGTAGTGCAGCCCTGTCGCAAGGCCAATTACTTAAAGTCAGTGCATATAGTCTTGACTACATCTGCTATTGTGCGTCCAATGCGTCGCTTACTCGCCTACCCTCACCATTCTTCGTGGTTTAGTGGAAAATGGGGTTACTTACGCCCATTAGCATTATTTAAAAGTGCTTTCTGAGGTTGTTTTGTTGATTAAAGCGGTCTATTCAGTGGTGTTTTGGGATGACGTTTTATAGTCTATGATGTTTGCACTTAGGCGCAAGTTATGACAGAAATGTAATGAGAACTAAAGTCAGATATGAGGGATTATTTTATTTATTTATTTATTTATTTATTAATGGCGAAGGTTTGCTTTTAATTTTTCAGAAATAAGGAATAAGAAAGCAATCACACCAAACTCAAATAGTTATTTCTACATTAGCCTTTCTTTGGGAATGCTTTTCAATATTAAGTAGTTAGTTGCAACTATTCAATGCAGATTTGTGACAGTTAGGATGAGTTTCAGCTTATACATATTTTCCATTTCAACTCTCTTTTAGCTGCTTTTCTACCGTGAAACACATGGTAACATATCTCGCAATGCAAATTAATTTCTCCTGGTACAGAGTGAGAGCAATTATGAATTAATGCGTCATAATCACCAAGCATAGCAATGAATAGTGTATAGTGTTAATCGTTACGTATTGTAACACCCGGAATTTCATTACGGGCCAGGCCTGGATTAGAATGCCCGGCCCATTGTTCATTGAGTTATAGCTGGACGCAGTAATATGTGCTGCGGGGGAAGTCGGAATGGTGGGCCGTTTATGAAATGTCCATTTAAGCTTTCATTTGTTTAAAAAGTCTGCCACTTGTTAATGTAATAGAAATACAAGTTAGTGTGAGACCCATTCGTAAAAAAGTCTTCAAATAACGATTTTCGTGGGACTCACCTCCGCCATACGGACTACTGATATCCACTTAATCGGCATGTTTTTTTGAACACAAAAAAAAATGGTTGCCTGTAAAGTCGGTTTTACGGGCGAAGATTTTACGTGACAACGTCTTTTTCTCGATCATAGTTGAGTGGGAGAGAGACGCAAGGCATTCGGCGGGCCTCTCTCTCGTTCGGTGACTCATCGTAACGTTACCGAGCGTTACACTTTTTCATAAGTGACTCCCAGCCGCAACCTAATTTAAGACGTTGTCACGTCAAAAGTGCGGTAGTAATTGGGGACTGTACTAAGTGCGTTATCACCATGTCTTACAGCTGGCTGAAAATTGTTGTGATATGTGATTATTCTAAAAATATAAATGTCCATATGTAAAATGTAGACTTTTACTATATACATTGGTTAAATTTGTGTTTGTGTATTAATTTCTACATTAAATAAAATAAGGTAAAATAAGGCTGTCATTAGGATGTTATAATACTACTACACCAAGATAAAACTATCAACTGTAATTTGTATAAGTTTGTCATTTTAAAGTTTTTTGTATTTTCAGTAAGTAATTCAGACTCAATTACATTTTTATATAACTGTACCTGCCTTTTATTTAATTTACAACACTTATTACTTCTCTCCCATTAAATTATCAGGAAACTTCAAGAGAACACTTGAAAATGAAAATGACGGCAGCAGGATGGCCAGCAAGACCTTAAATTGGCACGATTGGCCCGTCTAATTGTATGAAATATGCGCTCAATGTAAGTTGTGGATGGTCTTGGCAATACTACGGTTAAGTTTTAATTAATACATACGTTAATGTCATTGGCATGAGCGTGATGTATTGCGTGTTAGTTAATGGGATATATTTTACTTTTCAGTGTATTACTGCATTACTATTTAACTACTATATACTTTTATATATGTATGTTTATCGGCCATCTGGTTTCCATAACACAAGCGAAAGCTTAATATGGGATCAGATCGTGCCGTGTGTGAAAACGGTCCTGAAATATTTATTTATTTATTTTTTACCATTTAATCTACACTAATATTATAAAGCTGAAGAGTTTGTTTGTTTGTTTGAACGCGCTAATCTCGGGAACTACTAATCCGATTTGAAAAATTCTTTCGGTGTTAGATAGCCCATTTATCGAAGAAAGCTATAGGCTATATATCATAACGCTAAGACCAACAGGAGCGGAGCACTACGGGTAAAACCGCGGGGCACAGCTAGTTTCATATCATGTCGTCGCGTCGTCGTAGGTACCAGCCGTGGAACGTTCATTGCTGCAAGTCCTCCCTCAAGGGTCGACCACGACCATAATAATATATATTTTACCATATTATGTAAATGTATGTTGTAAAAATATATAAGATATTCCTTAACTTTTCGCACCGGTGAGGAAAAAAATCCTAATAAGAGAAAGGAAAAGATATATTTTCGCTTCAAATTGAGAACCTCCACGGATTTTAAGTCGGTTAAAAATAATAATATAAACTTTAGTCTATGTTGTAACTGTTCACTTATATGACTACATAATTAAGTAAAAAACGTTAATCATTATTTTTTTTACTTCAAAGCATAAGCCACAAGTAGTCATAAACGATGGTCTCTAAGTGGAACACAAATTATAGCTGATAACGGTAATATTCACATAAATCATTTAAGATAACTTTGTACTAAATATAAGTAAGTATCATTAGGAAATAGTTGTTTGTGATTTTATGTGGGATACTCCAGATCTAAATTTTGTGATAAATTCTTGATTTATTTGTTTATAATTCGTTCTTGGTGTATTTTTATTATTGCACCTACTCACTTAAGTACTCACGTAATATAATCGATATAATTTAGGTAGAGTTCGTAAATTAAGAGAGTTCTTGATCGTCATTAAAATCTAACGTTATTTTTGAAGTTATACGAATAAAATAAGTGGTCATCAAACCATCTAAGCACTTTTTGAGAAAATAGCTAACAGAAAGACAATTTGTTTTTATAATTATGTATTTATGGTAAGAATCAGTTAGAAATCACTACAAATTAGATCAGGGACAATAACGAGGGTGTGTTATATGGGGTGTTCAGGTGTCTATATACAGAGTGTTCAGGTGTATATATACAGGGTGTGTTCTATACAGGTGGGTGGGGTCAAAGGTCATGTCAACCAATCGCTACCGGACGTCATTCGACCGGAAGTACATCCGCTTTAGTTTTTTAATTATTGCCATCGAGTGGACAGTTTGTGCAGCTTGTAAAAGGTTTGATATGTATGTTTGTTGTAGGGCATGTGTGGATGATGATTCAGATTTTATTGCTGCATGCTTAGAAATATGGTTTGAACGTTGAAGAATATGTGAAGGCTAAAATTAATTACTTGTGAGGTGCTGGGCAAGTATTTTACATAGCTTTATCATTGTTCGATATCTTTTGCGGGTTGAACCTGGAACCATGAATTAAGAACGCAGTCGGAAGGGAATTATCTACTTAAGAATCCTGTCTGCAGAATATTTAACAAATGAATAAGTGTAAGTGTAATATATGAGAAGCCTTTGCAAATTTCGGTTTTTATAAAGGCTATTTAACTTTTTGTGAATTTTCATAAGTGATTCTGATCATCATTTTAGTTCTTGGACTATATGGAATTATATTTTGCGTAAGTAGCATATAATAAGGCTTTCATGAGTTCTTATATAAAAAACCTTTATCAGATGTCGTAAACTTTTAACAACTGACTAAAATTATAATTGTCACTATTTTTACATGTGAACGCTCTAAGACTGAAAGGCTTGCGACCTTGTAGGAAGTAAGTAATTCTAATTAGTTACAAGAACACTTTAATTCACTATACTAACGACAATAACAAAGTACTTAGAGCTAATAAACACTATTAAAAGTAAAGGAAATACGAATTAAAGGCAAGTCTAATAATAACGCGTCTTACCGGATGTCTCTTGTTGTAAGTAGCTTGAATAAATCTTACTACGCGTTTCTTTTAGATTTGTCTACAGTCTACACCATCTTGTTATTTAGATTTCTATGGTCTACACTAATATTATAAAGGGAAACTTGTTTGTTTGTGTGGATGAATAGATAAACTGTTTAATCGATTTGATAATTCTTTCACCAGAAGAAAGCCACATTACATATTACCGAGAGATATAAATGATAGGCATATTATTAAGTTTTACTAAGAACCAGTCTACTTATAAGTACGTAATTATTATGGGTAATTCCAACAAAGTAAACTAGGTTAGTGTGCTTGAAGTACCTACATAGTATAAGTAGTATACCTATTAAAGTTAATAAGATGTCCGTAGAAGTTTGAATAGAGACAGATTTGTCCCAACAATTAATAATTAACTTTGCAACGATGCACCTACGTCTTGGCCGTTTGTTATTAATTGTACCTATCATCAAAAAATGTAGCATTAACCAAGGGGGCCGTGAAATGCTTCCTTTATTATTCAAAATATCGTATGGAATATAAACTACGAAATAATCTAAATTAAATATGAAAAATAGGTAATAACTATAAATTTTGTTCAAACATTAAAACGAGTCAGAAATAACTCTGAATTTTTAAATAATACCTTCAGAATTTTTTGATTTTATAGATTCGTCGACTTCAGATGACAAATTTACTGCATTTTTTTTTATTTGAATTCAACATATTTAAAAAATATAATATAAAAATTGAGACATCGTTCTGCGACTATCAACGCTGTAAAGGCCTACTTTGCTTTACATAAACAGTCATGATCTTTAAAACCGCAAACAAGCGTAATTAATTATCTTATTTATTGGTCTACAATTGCGCTAGTGTAGAATGTCCCAATTTATCACAGCTTACAAGCAGTCACAAGCTACCCCGCATTGTTTCCGCAAAATTGGACCCTGTGATTAATTTGTTTAACTCCCCTTGTATGCAATTTGTCTCAATCCATTTTGACTAGACCTCCCCCACCACCTTCGAATGTCTTGACTTAAGACCCAGTCGACGGTATGTAGTAGATTCCGATAGATCAAGTTATAATGGTCTGCTATGCCTTAGTTTATTTGGTAAGATGACTTTGGCGGCAAATATATATGAAGATGTTGGTAAAGGATTGTTTGTGTAATTAAAGGCGATCCTATTAAAGTATTTGCAGATGTCGGAAGACGTTTGGAGTATTCTAAAGTTGGATCTAAAAGCAGGTAATACACGAATAGATCGGTCATGATATACCTATATCATTCGATTGATATGATCTGTTACTCTATGAAAAATCTTCATACAGGTAAATTAGCTTGGAGAAATTTTTGCATATGTAGTGGTGTGTATATTACTCAGATCTTAGAGCGCGTTTCCACTATATCGTTCTGGCCTATACAAAAATGTTTCGATATCCTAACATTACTATTTAATTTTATACTTATTCCTAGCAACACTTTTGTTTTCAATAAAAACAAGTTTTTATTTGAAAGAAAATGGTTTTGACTTTATAAAAAAAATATATCATTCAATTTCACGTCCTTGAGCAAACGACAAGGCGACTACCGTGAAACAATAAAATATCGTGTCCATAATAATTTGTTTCATAATTAATATTTGACCATAATAATTACGAAACAAAACAAATAAATAAATCGTCACTTGATAGTGGAAAGTGGAAACACGCACAAAACCAGAATAAACCAGTTTACGCTGTCCGCAGGTGCCACGTGCAGTCGTTTGGTACCGTTAGAACATAAAGCACACATTTCATTCAAAAATTATAATTATTACGTATAGACCGGGAGATATTGACACAAAATTTCGAGTCATTTGTAACAGGATGGCAGTTCTACAGGGGTCTTAGTACGCAATGACAAAAAGAAAAACGATGGT
>CAJQZM010027542.1:0-24057 GCA_907164665.1 Colias nastes | reverse complement strand
ATATGTAAAATTTTCGTCGGCGCCATCTTGGATTTCAGTTTTGACCTTATATTGGTTAATAACTACCCCAAAAACCATGAAAATGACACCCATGACGAAAAGATGTAAAATTTTTGTCGGCGCCATCTTGGATTATAGTTTTGACCTCATATTCGTTAATAGCTACCCCAAAAACCATGAAAATGACACCCATGACGAAAAGATGTAAAATTTTCGTCGGCGCCATCTTGGATTATAATTTTGACCTCATATTCGTTAATAGCTACCCCAAAAACCATGAAAATGACACCCATCACGAAAAAAAGTCAAATTTTCGTCAGCGCCATCTTGGATTATAGTTTTGACCTATTATTCGTTAATAGCTACCCCAAAAACCATGAAAATGACAACCATGACGAAAATATGTCAAATTTTTCGTCGGCGCCATCTTGGATTTTAGTTTTGACCTCATATTGGTTAATAGCTACCCCAAAAACCATGAAAATGACACCCATGACGAAAAGATGTACAATTTTCGTCGGCGCCATCTTGGATTTCAGTTTTGACCTCATATTCGGTAATAGCTACCCCAAAAACTATGAAAATGACACCCATCACGAAAAAAAGCCAAATTTTCGTCGACGCCATCTTGAATTGTTTTACCCCACCAATCTATTCAACAACCCATAAAAAAGAGGATCTCAGGCAAGGTAATTTTTAAAACATAATTTTAAATTACAAATAATAATTGGAATATGAAACTTATACAGTTTACTCTTATAAAGTATCAAATATTTCAAATCACGAAAAAGACAGTGCACGCACAATAATCTTTTTTATTTCGTTTTTATTTTTGGCACGAGGAGCGATACACCCGTCCTTCCAAGAGCGCTTCTGAGCGCGGTCTGACGAACCGCGAGAACAAAATGTATGAAGAAATCGACAAGTATTTTTAATTTAGCTCATTATTTAAATAAAATTTTGATTTAGATTCATAAAAATTACACCATATATGTATATAGGACTATATATCCCTCAATAAGATATAGTTAAGAAGATAGATTAGGCTCTTAATTTTCCTAAAATGGTACCGTTTTAGATCCCATTTTTTTGCATTTTATGCGTTTATTGTGATGGAAAAAACGTATTTCAGCGACAATTTTGTATGACGTCGTACAATTTTTATAAGATGAACGTAGAGCTGAATATATTATCTTTAAATTAAGATATTACTATGTTCTCACGTGTAATTGCTTTAAGTTAAAATGGTACCGAAAAACAGCGTGTTTTTGTAAAAATACGTTATAGCGTCCTTAAGAAAATTACTGAATTCATATGAAAATTTTAAAACCTTTATTCAGCTCAAAACAAAGAATACTTTTTTATTGTTGTGAAAGTGCTTCTCCAAATAAGTGCAGATAAAAAAAGTTATTTAAATGTTTAGAAGTTATTTAAACTAAAACTACTGAAATAATTTTGATGAAATTTTCTCTGTACATGTGTGTGTGTGTGTTTCTGAACTACTAAACCACAGGTAAACCGTAAACGTCTGGACCGATCTTTATATTTTTTTTTGTGGATCCAAGATTTTGTTACACCGGGAAAAATATCTACGTATTGAGTCGGCATGTTTATAAAATATTGTCAGAGTAAGAGTACTGAAAAATAGAACTCACTTGAGAGCGCTGTAAAACCTTAGCTATTGACGTAATGAAAAAATGATGTATGTAAAAGTTGTTACTCGAAAAAAATGGTCTGATATCATTTCTTCGTAAAATGATAAAAAAAAGTTTCATTGAAAAATATAAATATCTAATTTCTGAATATTTTCACTTATAACTTTTTTATTTATAGTTCTACGATAAAAAGTTACTGAACCAAAGTTGTAGAGAATTTAATTTGCAAAAAATAATGTTAAAAATTTTTTTTCATCAGATAAATAGTTTAAGTGATATACCTATCTTAAAAACCATTTCAACCGATGGCGATTGAAAGATGGCGGCCGAACAAGGGTGGCGACCCCACAAACTTGGTGATAGCTTCACACTGACCGAGGGGGTCAGACACGTCAAAAAAATAAAATTGCGTCCTCTAAAAAACGCAACCCCATGTGTAACTTTTCAATGGACTACGTACTTAGTTATAAATTTAATTCAATTTTCTGCAAAATTTTCATAATTTTTCATCCGTAAGAACCTTCTTCAAAGTATTAGAGAACTTAAAAAAGATTAATGGAGACCTTATTTTTCTGAGAATAATCGAAATTACGTAGGTAGTATTTACGCTAGTTTTAACTAATATTATAAAGAGGAAAGATTTGTGCTTTTGTATAAGTAAGTTTCTAATGTTTATACACAAAAACTACTGGACCGTTTTTTAATTCTTTCACCTATTGAAAGGCTCTACATTTTTATACGTCACATAGGATATATTTTATTTCTGTTTCATCGAACGATTTTTACCGGAACGAGCGGGCTAGTATTACATAAATATAGCCCATTATTTTAATATCCTCAGTTATCAGTATTAGGTAATAAATAACTCTTCGATCACTTATATTAATCGTAAATGATAATTAACCCAGTTGTTACTATCGTTCTTTTAAAAGGACGCACCATAAATAAAATTATTATTAACAGTGAGGGCATTTTTGAAAAAAAAGTTTATATTCATTTGGCACCTCAGGGTTGTAGGAATTGGAAAATTAAAGTTTTGTGTCGTTTTACAACAGTGGTATATTTTTAAATTATTTTAGAATTTCTGCTATTTTCCATTGATAAATCAAGTTAAATGTATTATGAATAAATTACAACAAATTACTTGATTTATTTTAAATACACGTAATTTGAAACGTGTTTTATCAGAAATAAATATTACCTACTATTAGATTACATTTTATTTGTGATATTTATGCAGTTTTAATTGCCGTTCTTTTAAAAGGCCAGTAGTAATATGTACTACTATAGAGTACTTTTTTGCGCATGCACTCTTTGAAGAGCATCACAGCATCGACGAAGCCATGGTTCCCTACTATGGCGGCCATCCATGCAAGCAATTCATAAGCGGGAAACTGATAAGATGGGGGTATGAATTTTGGGTCGGAGCGACACGGTTAGGTTGCATAGTTTGGTGTGATCCATACCAAGGACAATCTAATGATGTTGGTAATCAAAACAAATACCAAAAGCCTCTGGGATTAGGTGCAAGCGTTGTATTATAGTATGCCGATGTACTGCGACTAATATAGGGCAAAGCTGCATTCCATTTATTTTTTGACACCTTTTTTACGTCCATTCATCTCATTGATGAACTTCGAGTACGAAGAATAAAGGCTACTGGTACAGTACGTGAAAATCGCGTCGTGAAATGCCCTTTGCCTGCTGCCTTCGAGAATTGAAAAAGAAACCACGAGGTACATTCAAGCATCAATCGAACAGAGCAGAACAAATTTATTTTGCAAATGGAATGATAACAGTGTTGTGACTGTTGCATCAAACTCTGATACGATTCAGCCTGTGTCTACGGTAAAGAGATTTTCACAACAACAGAAGAAACATATACTTGTCGTAAAAAAAGTACAACGAGAAAATGGGAGGGGTGGACAGATCCGACCAGAGCATCGGTTTGTACAAGACATCTATCAGAGGCAAGAAGTGGTATTTTTCTTTGACTTGTCATGGACTAGATATTATGGCAATACATAATTCTTGGCAAATATATAAGTAAAAGGGGGCCATTATGATTATCTCCACATTCGTAGAAGTGTTGGAACTGCTCTGCTCGAAACATATAAGAATGTGGAACGTAAAGGTGCTAAAGTTTCCGTGAAACCTCTGGATTTGGTGGAAAAGATCACATCATTAGGTACAGAGACAAGCAGCTTCGCTGTATAGAATGTCACAAGAAAGCCAATTTCTATTGTCCTAAATGTAATGGAACCTTGCATCCTAAATTATGTTTTGAAAACTTTCATATTGCTACATAAATATATGTGAAATGTATGTTGACATTTTAATATCATAGTTTACCTACTTAGTAGTACATATTACTACCGTCCTTTTAAAAGTACACCATTTTCCGAGATTTCCACAACAGATAAAATTTTTATACTATTTTTCCAGTTAAACTTTTTGCAATATGGACACAATATGTAAATTTCACCTTAATATGATAAAAAAAATTGTTTCAGTAACATCTGGGTTAATTGCGTCCCTGTGGCGTGATCGCTCATTTCATAATAATTCTTTGACGATATCGCATTATGCGAGTAGCTCCCTGGGGAAAAGGAATTTGGGGAACGTGACAGAATTATCTTTTTGAATATGACTAGTTAGGGACGATAGCGACTTACTTATATTTGAAATATGACAAATAATTGTTAATGACTTAATTAAATTGCCTTTCGATTCTAAGGATTCTCTAAAGAAATAAATATAGTTCAAAAAACTAAAATCACACTCTCATGAAATATTGTATTGTCGCCAACCCTTGATAAGTGTACAAAGATGAAAACTGTTAGTGTCATTATCGACTCTAAAATCTGACGTTTATATACAAACATACATATGAACTTTATGAAGCTAATATAGGCGTGCTAAAAATCCGTTAGGCTGCAGTAAGTAGGTAAAGAGATTATCAAAGAAATAAGTATTTATACTGTCAGTGTGGACTGTGGATACATATTATATTCATACATACATAGTAGCCTTTAATAGGAAGATTATTATAGGACAATATATTGTTATTTTATGGTCATCGTCATAAACAATTATGATCGTTTTTATATCAATTTCTTATGTCTAAGTTTTGGTAAAAATATTAGAAAATATGCTTATCTTAACATGAAATATAAATTATAATGTAGTGTGGATGTCATATGCATTGCTCGAATTAGGTCACATTCCCTTGGGAGGTTACACATTTTCATATACAATAGTACCTACAATCTCGTACTAAATTCATATGTATCTTTAGTATTCTATAGGGTATTTAAATATATTCTACTGTAAAGATATATAGAGAAAATATGATAAAGATAAATGAAGCTGCATTATTTTTAGATAAAAGAGTTTTATTTTACATATAAAATACACAATTTTACGTTTTTTTACAGTTCACGCTCCGCCTGTTGTGCTCTTTTATTAACTAATGTATTGTGTCCTTACTTGTACTTTTCTCTGTGGTGCACAATAAAGTATTTTTGTATGTTTGTTTGTTTGTTCACATTGCAGTCCTGTTGAAAATAGCAGTAAATACCAACCTTCAAGCTGTGCCCGACTAAGTCCATTTATCTATCACTATACCTAATTTTATCCAGATCCTATAGAATTTTCTGCCCCCCGCCCCATTATAATCCACCACGCTGGCCAGTAACACTTTCTTCACGACGAATGAATACCTATATTATAAGGGGGAATATTTTATCGTAGTGAACTAATGAAATTAATTTGAAGATAAAAAAAAATATCTCGAACCACCGATTGTTCAAAGATCCAAGCTCTGAAATCTGCGAAAAAAATACAATAAAACAATAAAATAAAATGCCTATTTTTAATCGTATTTCGTTAAAAGCTTTCACTTCAAACGATTAACAAAACAATAGCGTTGACAGCGTTGTTTTCCAAATTAATGAAAGCGAATTCAAGCGGATAGAATTTCTAAACAGATTTTAGGATAGTGCTAAATAGCTTTTTAGATATAAATAAATCTTTCGAATAAAAAAAAAGTCTACAATTCATTTAACAATGGATGGATTTTCATTAGATAAAAAGGATAAAACTTAGAAGAAAATATTGTTTGTAACGGCGGAGCAGAAAGCTAGTTCTACTATTTGCTTACGCTTATGTTAATTTCTAGATTATGGTTTATGGGTCACAGCAAACTAGATTAATCAGCCATTTAATTAAAAGTCCAGCCTCTTTATAAAACAGCTCCGTTAAATAATAAGCCTAATGATATTCAGCCATTCAACCAAACAACTAGGCAAATTATTATTTGAACGGTAACCATGACTAAAGCAGCGACGTCGGAGACTAATGTAGTCCATTATAAAATGAATAAAATTGCAAAAATTCCTTACGTTCCATGAAAATATTAAGAAAACCTGATTAAATGCAAAGAAAATAATGAGTTTAATAAGTTTTCCGGCGTCGTCGACACAATCACCTCAACTTCTATAAATAAGACGCCATTTTTAGCGGCAAGTATTCCAGAAATTTTCATTACAACTACAGAGTTGTTACGGAAAAGTTATGACACACAAATCGTCTGTATACTTTAAAGATTGTGCGTGCGTTTGAAGACTAATTACCTACTGAAAGGAAAATTTTCTTCGTCGTATTGCTAATTGAAGATTATTTAGGATAAACATAATATTACATAATAAGAAGTTTGTGTAAAATTGTTATATAATCAAAATACTTATTTATTTAGATTTTTTAATCGTATCCTTAGTTGTCTTTAAAAATAATTTGAGCGTGGAAAAATAATTTTTATTTGAAACGTCATTAATTTTTCTGATCGTTTTTTAAATGACTTTCTGAAGTTGGTTAAACAAAATTAAGATGACGCTTCGAGAAATGTTATGCGACAAATTGGTCATGAGGAAAATTATGTATCGTTTCCGGGTATAAATATTTATGACTTTAATAATAAAAGACATCATAAATAGCTACTACTTTTTAATATTTTATTTGTCATATTAATTCTGGTCTCATAAATGAATTAAAGACATACCAAAAACGACTGTGATTAAAAATTTGTCATTCACAAGAATCGCACGTTAGGTGGGTAAAAACTAAAATGTATCTAACCGTTTACTGACTGTCAAATAAATAAAGGTAATTTCTTTAATTAGAAACATACTCTTTATCATATAACACAAAGAAAATCTTCCTAGCTTTATCGATTAAAATCAGTCTCTACCTTTACTCCTATTTTCATACTGGCAAAGTAAAACCCACTCAAGCAAGACGAAATTATTCAAGCCATTCTTACAAAGCTGGCCATTTCATTAACATACTCTCTAAAGAAACGGTACATTTATAAACAATTCATTCGACAAAATATAACTCTTTGACGCACACAGCTTTATTCTTGAGTCAGTGAGCTGTGATATAGATGTTGAATTACTGAAATCTCTGAAGGGGACTTTTATAAGTGACGATTTTTTAAGGATTTTTTTGTTAACGGCTTAACTATTGTGGTGAAATAACCAAAACCTATAAAATGTAATGCAAACTCTTGTTGCTGGCCCCTGAGTAGGTAAAAAGTTTTTCGAAAGTTTACTAGTGTAACTATAAGAAATATGAAACAAACCGTTTGGAAACAAATTAACTTAAAATTTCTCAAATAATCTCAAAACATTTGCAAATTGAATACATAAGATTTTACAAAATTTTGTTTGGCATTAAATTTAGTTCAAATACTTTAGGATTTTACTACGCGCTCTACTTTAATACAATATCCATAATAATTAACCACTATAAACTATTATAATAAAGGAATCGCATCGTTATCGTGTCGTAAAGATCTCAATAGAGACGTAACATTTGACATATAAATCGCTCTATAAAAATACCTAGAGCCAAATCAAACGGAACTACGAGTCAGATCGTAAGACCCTTGACTGAACTTTGAATATTTGCGAAATGTATCTATTTTAAAAATGTGTTCAAGAACGACGACAATTTTAAGGTCACACATACGCGAAAAAATTAGGTACTTGTTTTATATTGATATTTTCAAAAGATATTTGTATTTTACTTAAAAACTATGTTATTCTAGCCTGATTACTCTGATTTCTAGTAGCCCATAAATATTTCTACAACAGTAACCATTCAACAAATTTAAACTACTTACTTATTAAATGAGAAAACTATTGTGTGATGACTATTGCGTTTTTCCAGAGTCTAAAAATAAGAGGCATAGGAAAGCATTCTTCGTCGTACAAATGTTTTTATACACCAAAAAAGATTATATTAATTGAGCACTTAGATTCTTTAATTAAACGCTTATCTGTGAAGATAGCAAAATGAATGTCAACCGCACAAATCACAGATAACGAAACGAAGAAAAGAGTCAAAATGGAGTTTTAATTAAAACGTGTCAAGACCGTGTGAGACACCAGACTCTGCGGTCGGTTAGGGTTGTCTCTGGTTAACGTTTGTCTATGCCTAATTTATTTTGGTCGTAATTCATTTGCTTGTGGATTGCAAGATATATCCTGTTGTAAATGTTGCAATATTGAGTTAACTAAGTAATTATGGGAACTCGGGAAAGTTTACGTGTTTGCGTTTGAAAAGGAAACTTAGAAATATAGGTCCTACTAAGAGTATTTCTGTTCATATTGCAGGTTCAATACATGTAGAGGAAAGGAGAAGGGAAAGGAGTAGGTAACCATTACTTTCACAATGGTCCCGAGTGTGCTGATTAATGAAGTCCACACCACAGAGCACCATTCATAATTACAAGACGAACAGCAGAATTTAAGAAAACACGCTATTTCATTTGGTTTTATTAAATGTTGGCTTATTAAATTAATCTTCTATATCTTACCTATACCTTACCACCTACCTACTGTACCTTACCTGTATTCTTGGTATGAATATTTCTCCAATACTTAGGAAGTTAGGAGTAAGATTAATAAACCTCCAACACCCCTAACATTCGTGTGTCAGTTGAAATTAATTCCCGTGACACGATCGCGACCCTGTCGTGTTTGCTATGCACATATTCTGAATACATTAGGTCTCTGGAAATTGAGGTGCATATTTTGACGCATTGTAACTATCAGCAAGGCTGAATAATGTCATTGGTTGTATCTTGATTGCAATCATGTATTGGAATCTTGTGATTTGTGATTCTTCTTATTGAATAGAAAAGAAACAATGAACTCCTCATGTAAGACTCTATCCTATTCAATACTAAACGATTAACGAATGAAAATATTATTCAAGATATTATTACCTACAGAGATTTATACAAGTAAATATTGGAAATATTACTTAGTTCTAAATGATAGAAAATTATTCTCTAGTAAATTATAGATAGCCCCTTCATAGGTAGTTACACAAAAAATAGCCAATTTTAGAAACAGATACTAGAAATGAATCCTTGTTATTTCAATTTACGTTACGCTACTTCCAACGCTCTAATAGATCTAATTTCTACCGACAGCATCAATTAAAACGTTATTCCCAAAGTACTATTCTACGACGTGATTACTCCAATATGAACACCGTAAAAATAGTCAGGGTTCCCGGAGGCGTGCCGTAAACTAGAGTTTTACTGCGCTCTTCCGGAACAAACATACGAAACATTATTTGTTTGCATTCCATGACTTTTATTTTTGTCTACAGGTATTAAGACGAATTGTACATGTACATGTCATAGTTGACTCGGTTTTATGGGAAGTAAAGTTGGATAATTTACCCGTAGTGTCCTTTTTTGAAGTGAAAACTTCTTTAGCGGCGTTGAGCACTTTTTCTGTAATGGGTATAAAATCTTAAACTCGCGTCAGGACACGTGACCTGATCGAAAAAGCGTAAGACGTAATATCAAACAAACATGCTCAACGTTAATAATCAAGTTTTCACTTCTGCCGGCACTCCCGGAGTGCAACCCGTCTTTTTTTTTGTGTGGTGTTTCTCAATGTTAGCTAGAAGGGCTTCTACATTTTAACACGGACGCGTGGGTGAACTGAAGGTTCACCCTGGTAGCGACATGCGCAAGGGCGTCCCCCCTTGACGGGGATCTCGAACCTCGGCTTGGACTGTCGCTTGAGTGGAGGAGGCCGGAAGGGCCCTAGTCGGACGGGCCGTAGTGTCCTGAAGTTAGTAGGAAACAAGAGTAATTCGATCGACTTGAAATAAGTAGGTACATATGTGCAAAAACGTTGTGAATGATTCTATGACGAAGGAAGTGAAAAACTTATATATGTTCCTCAAATATTATAATGAGATTATTTAATAATTTATATTTATGTCAATCAAGTTTTCAGTAAGTTAATATAAATTGAAATTTTATCAAACGTTAATTGGTAATTTGTATCTATTTTATGCTAGATTAAACTTTACGTGGCATGCTTATTACTTATCTATAATACGTTAAATATTTTATTTTTTACTTTGAATTGAAAAGTAGTCATTTCAATTGTTGACGTTTAAAATAGCATATTTTTACGAGCCTGCCATGACTTCATTCGTCAACCAGCTGGCCGATATCATGACCAAAATAGATGCTTTTGTTTGTATGTATGTAGGTACGTACCTCGCGAAGTGACCCACCTGTTGTGACTGGTAATAGCTAGTAATAAACATAAAGCATGTAGATAGTATAAAGAGTTATACTAGGAGTTATTCTTACTAAGAGATTGTATGTATGTGCCGTTATCCTATCCTACTAATATTATAAATGCGAAAGTTTGTGAGGATGTGTGTGTGTTTGTTACTCTTTCACGCAAATACTACTGAACCGATTACAATGAAATTTAGCACACATATAGAGGGTAACTTGGATTTACACATAGGATAGGTTTTATCCCGGAAATCCCACAGGAACGGGAACTATGCGGGTTTTCCTTTGAAAACGCGGGCGAAGCCGCTGGCGGAAATCTATTCTCTTGTAATAAAGACGGGAGAGATAATTCTGTGAGACGTAGAGGGTAGGTATAATTGTTAATGTTATTAGTGTAAATGTTATTACTTTATAATTTATATAAACTCCTGTAATTGTTACTGTAAGTTCTACTAGCTGACCCACGCAACATCGTCTAACAATATATTACCTACTACCTACTAACAAAATATTTTGCAACATTTTTCATTGCTACGCTTCTATTGTTAAAGCCATAAGCCTTCCTGGATAAATGGTCTCCATTCAAAACAAATATTTTCAGTAATTCTGGTTTAAAGTTCCATAATAACATTCATTCAATGTGATCATTATCCAGAGCAAAGCGTTATAAATATAAGGTCTGCATTAATTTATGTATTTTAATAATTTTATACTGTTCATTAAACATTTTTAAAAGTTTACAATTATGAATAATGTACAGTAATAAACAGAGTAATAAACATTTTAATATCAAACATCAAAGGTGTAATTCTGAAGAATTTAACAGTGCGCCTAACAACATAAAACGTGGAACGAGATTGGTATTGACATGAAATAAATTATTTATATTTTTCCCTTTGGTGTGATATGTTTTGGGCTATGGGGAAATAAGGCATTTTAATTGAACTTTTTATTCGATTTCGCTGAAAAGTAATGTTTATCAAGTGAATGTATGTATTTATGATTTTGTGGAAAGCTCTGACTTGATGGATTTTACATTGAGAATAAATTCTTCTGAAAAATTATGAATGACAATATACATAGAGTAATATTTTATACACAGAATACCTATGTAGGCTATCAATTATTATGATAATATATTTATAATCTTTCTCTTTCAAATATAGTTACTTCTGACTAAATGCTTTTGTTAGATACACCATTTAAAAGTGAATAAAAATATATAAGTAGGTAATTCCTTTGCGCCAAATTCTACGTCATCATTTTCCTTAATCAAATCATAATGATGCATAGCATTTAGCAAGTTTATATTACATCAAATTAAAGGATTTTATAAGGGAATTTCAAGAAAACAATAATTTTAACTACGACTGTCTTAATCTAACAGACAGCTACAATTCTATATAGGTTTTAGATAATTGCATCGCGGGTACTGAAGATCAAATACTTTGTGGTCCTTTAGACCCTCAGCCTACAAGGAGCATTGTAGGCTGAGGGTCAAAGCCTCATGCTTTTAACCTTTCATCTCAAATCTGTCCGAAATAGATTTGAGATTAAAGGAATCCGACTTCTACAACTTGTATATAATAAATCTATATGTTTATTTTTACAAATGTGTATACCTAGATACAACCCGGTTACAATATCTGTAGACCTGGCGTCGATGACGTCACGTCGCTAACGCAACGAAATTGCTAAGCGTACTGACGCGCCGCGGGCGAGCGCGGGGAGGTAAAGGGGAACGGGAAGGGGCTCCGCATTCCAGCGAGGTCCACAGATATTTTAACCGAGTTGTAGTGTAGGTTCAGAAATAAATTATTGTTTATTTGAAAATGTGTGGGTTTGTAGTTTGTACGTTACGATTTCATTCATTTTGTACGGGGTAGAGGCATTATTTGAATAAATAAATATTTGCTTCGAATATAGATTGTATGGAAAAAGTAAACATGTACCATCTAGGGAAGCGCGTTCTTAGGCCACATCTTAGCTTACCAACAGCTTTCGTCATTCGTCAAGCGCTTCCCTGTTGTCCAATAAATAATATAACTATATTAAAATACCGTGTGTATAGTATTAACTTTTATAATTTTACTTAAAAAATACCAAATTACACATTTCTTACGTCGACATAATTCTTACTTTTACACAATCGATTTAAAATGGGTCCAAATATTATATATTCTCCCATATCACACTCAACAGTAACCAAAATAATTGGAACTCGTGGTTCAAATACAAATCCTTTTATCGGAAATATATCGCGTTGAATTGATTTGTGAAAAATTGGAGCAGGATCTGGCAAGATTGACGGATGCTGTTTGTGGACGTCATGTGGAAATGGAAGAATTTATATTGGATTGAAACAAATTATGGAAATTTTATTGAAAAACAAGTAGTACCTAATCCTAATTGTAAAAAATAAAAATAAAATTGTGTCAATAATTGTAAAATTTAACATAATATATTAGGCATAACATTCGTAAATTACAATATTTAGGTACCTACGGTACGGTCTATTTGTGAAAAAAGTGAGAGAAAATCATAGCGTAGCAACAACTAGGGTTGGTAATTATTATTATCGCTCAATAGTAATTAATAATTGTGATTAATTCGGAATTAAATTGGAGTTTGCTTCAGCAAAATTAATCCTTTACGAAGGCTTAATAAAGGCTGAAATTATTGCCTTGAAGGAATTACAATATTTTATACGTAATATAGTTTATTTAATTTATTTTGTTACCTACGTTTAATTTTACTTAACTTGAACCAAATAAATTTTCGTATTTATATTTTTGAATTTTTTGTAAATCTATAATTCTTAATACTACAGGTATAGGGTAAATACAAAAAAGTAAGTACTACTTTAATAATGTGTGTAAGGTTTTACTTTTACCTATCTTCGGAGTTCGGACTGAGACGACCATGAAAATTCTAATGAAATCCATCCAAAACATGAAATGTGCTTTGAATAATTATTATCTAAATAGTAATTAGAAACTAGGACAGAGAATCTTAATAATACCATAATCCAACTCCTGATTAGAGGCCATATTCTTAGTCTTTTATTATTCATTAAAATTTAATAATGCTCAATAAAGTTGTTTACGAGCAATACGGGTCAAGGAGAAAAATAATGAACGAGAATAAAATCCTTTTTTTAATTATAATTAATTGAAATCGTAAACAGGTTTTTCGTTAATTCCTGTTTTTATAGTACGTGGAAAACAATTATCTTGGGATAATGATTTGCCCAGTGTGTATAGGGTTATTAGAAAAACAAAATTACAATATAAAAATGATTTTAACAACCTGTATTATTATAATATTTTTATAAATAAGTAGGTGTAAAAGTTGCGTGGATATTATTGTAAATGTAATGGAATACCTTACTGTGTTATTTGGTAAAGCCTACATATTACATACCTACTAAATATTATATAACTAGATTTACGCCCGCGGCTTCGCTCGCGTTTTCAAAGAAAAACCAGCATAGTTCCCGTTCCTGTGCGATTTCCGGGATAAAAAGGAACCTACCGGCTACCTATGTCTTCAGCTACCTACATAGCAAATTTCATTTTAATCGGTTCAGTAGTATTTGCGTGAAAGATTAACAAACGTAAATCGAACGGAATGTATATTAAATAAATAATTTTATAATTTTTATAAATACATACTCACAAACTTTCGCATTTATAATATTATATTAGTAGGATTATTTTCATATTTCAGTTACAGTATAAGCAGCTTACAGCGCATAAATATAAGATGTAATGTAACAACCCGCTTTCCATAAAACTACATTCTTTTTAAACATAAGCTTTAAAGCATCCAGCCATATTCAGGTGACATCTATCGAAATAACTTACTTTTTGTTAAAAATCATGTCCCATTTCATCGTAAACCAAAGAAAATAACATAAAAGCGGTGATAAAGTGCGGCTTTTCATACGCAGTAAAGCCTGATGTTGGTCGTATTCACGGAGCGACCGACGCACTTTTTACAACAATACGAAGCCATTACTTGTGTCACATACGCTATTTAATGATTTGAAAATGTTTTTGCTGTTTATTGGGGAGATATACGTGACATATTTAGGTAGATATACGTATTTGTGAAAGCTTTCCGCCCGCCCTTGCGCTTTGAGTGCACGTGCATAGCAGAATCACAATTTCTTTAGGGATAAAATGTATATTTAGTTCTATATCATTCCATACTACGATTATAATAAACCATGGTTTTAACATATTAATAACATTATTATTATATCTCAATTGCATTGAATCTTTTAAAAGATACATAATAATACATTACTTCTGCGGTCTGCTTATTACAGTATATTAAAGTAAAAACATCATCGTTAAAATACATAAAAAACATGTTTTGAAATTGTATATTTGAATTAGCCAATATCACTCGTAACAACTAACAAACAACTATAACGATAACAACTTGTTCAAAATAACTATCGTAACAAAGCTTACAATATTGCGGGATCGAACATAACAGAAATAGAGATAACTTTAATGGAAATGAATCCAATACTGGAACAAAAACAAACTATAATTGAAACACCGATTAAATAACTAGGTTATCTAGAGTTCCCGCGACATTTTCTACTCGAGAAAAGCAAGTATTCAATAGTTATTTTCATTTAATAAGTTCAGTCGTCTTCTAGAACCTCTTGAGTTCCCTTTCTGAAAACAAAGAATATGTGCTACTAGCTGTGCTGCTCGGTTTCACCCGCAGTGATCTGCTCCTTTTGGTCTCAGTTATCTAAAACCGAAAGAATTTTTTAAATCGGACCAGTAGTTCCCGTGATTAGCGCTAACTATTTATTCAAACAAACAAACAAACAAACTCTTCAGCTTTATAATATTAGTATAGATTATACGCATAGACTAGCTTACCACCCACTGCCTTACTTACATGCTTTTTACGTTTACAAGCTGCTGCTGATATGATATTCAATCCTTAAGCTCCTCAATTTTGCTCTTAAAAAGCTTATAAGTATTTCGTACCGTTCGATTTTCCTCTTTCCTAATTTTTATCAAATCCAGCCAGTGTAGAAATGAAACGTTCAAATAAAATACAGAAATTCATTTTTAAATTCCTTTGCTATGGATATTAGTCTTCAAAATTCCATCTATCTATTTATATCAGAATTCATCCTCATTTGTCCATCATTTCAATCATGAAAAATTTAAAACAGACAGCAACTTTAGTACTTATAACATTACGAAACAACATAATATGTAGCCCGTATCATATTGCTTCACAAACTTCAGCGCTAAGTGTAACCGCATCGCAATTAGTTTAGCAAGACGTGAGATGTGAACGACATAGTTAGCAACTTAGGAGCAAGTCCAATTTGCCTTCACTTTTACTGACTTCAGTGACTGTTAAAGAGAAATATCTCTACATTTATTTACCTATCTATAAACAAGTAGGTATAAGGCAGTTCAATAAAGAAACGAATCTTCAATGGCGGCGCTTATCATTCCCTCTCGCTTACACACGGCCGTACGGCATGCAAAAAAAAATGGAAAAATAAAATCACTAAAATGTATTTGATTTTCCCTATAATAGTTTTTATCATAAATTTACAATGACAATTATTATGCATTTGCGAAAGTAAATAATGTTTTATTGGAATTTGACAAAATATGTTCTTTGGGAAAAGTTGTTCAGTTTTATGGGCTCATTACAAATATTATGGGGATTTTGTTACATTCTCTATACGTAAATATGATAATTCATATAAATACACAAATACCATAACAAAAAAGTTTGTCAACAAACAATTTGAAATAATTAATAAAATAATTATCCATTTACGTTATTTTTATTTTCTTTTTGCTGACCCTACCATACGTCAGTGTCGGCTTTGGCCGCCATTGAAGATTCGTTTCTTGAACTGCCTTATACTTTTGGATTGATTTGAATTTGAATTGATTAATGTATGTGTAGAGCATATTAATTACAATTAAAATCATGAATTTTTCAAATAGTACCAGTTTATTTTTTCGTTATATACGACTAGCTGCGCTCCGCGGTTTCACCCGCGTGGCTCCGCTCCTGTTGGTCTTAGTGTGATGATATATGTATAGCCTTCCTCGATAAATGAGCAATCTAACACCAGAAGAATTTTTCAAATCGGACCAGTAGTTCCTGAGATTAGCGAGTTCAAACAAAAAAACAAACAAACTCTTCAGCTTTATAATATTATAGTATAGTATAGATTATAAATAGGTATAATTTTCCCATACAAGCTTGATCATAACTCAATCTCCATAAATGGTGAAATATAAACAAAATGTAAACTCAATACACATAACGTGGGATGAACTTGCGAAATTCCATTAAACCGTCGAGTTATCTTCTTCGGGTTCACGTCAAGAGATCTTGAGAGACCTCGTTATACCTGTATGGTTAAGGCGAATGTATTTCTTGTGTGTGTGTGTGTTTTTTTTATTGACATATTTTTTTATTTCTTTAGCGTGAAATAAACAAAGCGAATTAAATTTATTCAGGTTGCATTATTTACCATGTGTTAGTAGTTAGTTTCCTTTCATCATTTAAATATGTACTTTTTTTGTAGTTATATAATCCTTAGTACAGTGATCAGTTTATCTGACCTATATTTTAAGCCATGAAACGCTTGCTTACATAGAAAATAGAAGCTTTCATTAAAAGCACAGTGAATTCATAAACAAAAAAAGTAATAAAAAGTAAGTAATGTATTTTGTCAGTTTAAAAAATAGTAAAAACAAAACATCATCGCCTTAAGCGTAAAAAATTCACGTATAAAAATTAATTTAGCACGATCTGCGCATGACAATATTTTCTCCCTAAATATACTTTTTTTTATAATTTGCATCAGAAATCTGATTCTACAAGGATTCTACTAACAAAATATTCCTAACTCTAAATGGATTATTAGCGAACGCCTTTTTGAATACGAATATGGAAAATATTCATAATCATAATATATTGTGTCTATAAAAATATTGTTAGCTTATTTAATTACAATATAAATTAATTTAATAATCATAATTAAGTAAGTATGTTTCATAGGTATAAGATATGCAAATATAGTTTAGTACTCGGCTTCTAACATTAATATTTAATTTGATGTTTTTAAACGAAATTTTCCTTATCTGTAAAAGATAGCATTAACTTTAAAAAAAAATTATTTCAGTATCTCATTTTAACTAGAGTCGTGACCTTAGCCAATGTTATAGTAGCTAAGAAATATAAATTTTCGCTAAATATTTTTAGTTTCAGCAATAATTTCTAAATTTCTATTGATGTATAAAGGCTGGTTTTAATTAAAAATTTCAAGGATACCTTAACACACAACAACATTTTTTTTCATCTTTTTGAAGTCAATGAAAAAGTACATACTTTGCACCAATAAGTAGCAAAGTTTCAAATAAATGAAACCTATACGCTATTATATTCACAAACTGTTCGCGAAGTGATTGGTATGCAGAGTGGTCGGCAGTGTGAACCGAGCCTAATGAACTCTTAGTTTAATTAAATTGTGAATGCAGCCTACGTGACTCGACTCGTAACTGTTTTATGAATTAGGTCATTTATAGACACTTTTGTGTATAATTCGTTAATTGTAGGTATTTTATTATTATTTATTTACAAGCGTTAGGAATTAGGACAACAAAATTGCGTATGTTTTAGGAACTACGAATAAAAATGCATAGGAAGAATATAGCTTTTGTTGGTGGAAATATAATTCGGTTTGTTTTGAATTTTATACATTTCAATTGACAAACATAAACACATGTTTATAGTGTGTAGTCTTAAGAAAGAAATATCATATATTTGATTCCACAAAACTGCAATAACCACAATTAACACACAATAGTTATGCATTTTATATTTCAATTCTTAGTAACTTGTAATTAATTAGGTATTTACTTATTGAATACTAGCTTACCGCCCGTGGCTTCGCCCGCTTTTTCAAAGAAAAATCCGCATAGTTCCCGTTCCCGTGAAATTTCCGTGCTAAAACCTATCCTATGTGTTAATCCAAATTACCCTCTATATGTGTGCTATATTTCATTGTTATCGGTTCAGTAGTATTTGCGTGAAAGAGTAACAAACATACACATACACATCCATCCTCACTAATTTTCACATTTATAAGCTTACCAGCTTACTGCCCGCGGCTTCGCCTGCTTTGTATAAAACCTAATAAATTATATACTAAAACCTTCCTCTTGAATCACTCTATCTATCAAAAAAACCCGCATCAAAATTCGTTGCGTAGTTTTAAAGATTTAAGCATACAAAGGGACATAGGGACAGAGAAAGCGACTTTGTTTTATACTACTTATGTAGGAAGTAGGATAGGACTTGTAAAGTTGTAAGTAAGCTTACGTAGCGCGTAGGCATAAACCCCGTTTTTTATAAAAATAAAATATATGAAACTAAACCAAAACCTTCCAAACCAACTACATATACCTATAATCCAATTTGAAACACAAACACGGATATCAAATGAGAATCGAATAGACCCGGGGGTGCAAACGAAAATCCAGTTAAAATTACTGAACGTTCACGTCAAAAACTTTAATCTTAGCGAAATTTGTTCAGCCGGGAAGCGAGATGGAACTTATATAATTTTTCGTGTGTTTTTCAAATGTAAATATATACTTACTTGGGGTTGAGTTTGTCGTTTATTTTTGGTTTTAGGTGGTGTTGTGAGTGTGGAGTTGTGTTCATTTTATAAAATCACATTACGCTTTTGCAAACGGTACAATATTATGCTTGCTTGTAAGAGGCAATTGCCTTTTTAACTCCAAGAGCTTTTTAAGCTTTAGCTCTACCAAACTCTACCAGGTAACCTTACTTTAATATCGTTTTATTAATTTACTAAATAGCAGTTAATGCTGTATATAATTCTAGATACAATATAATGTATATGGAGTACATTTTTTTAAATAACATAAAACATTTTGACCTACACTCGAAAACCATAAACTATCTCCTTAATATACTATTAATCAAATTATATAAGTACCTGACACTGTACATCAGTTAATTTCACCTTACTGTCTAATATTTCCTCCATTGGGTAGTTAAACATTGCAGTCTGAATCTAATTAGCTAACAGTTCATTAGGCTCGCGCCGACCACTCTGCGTAACAATTACTCTGTGACCAATTTACATGCGTATGTCTGATTTTATTTTCTCTTTGACACGACAAATATATTATGTGCTTATAATTTTTTACAATTTTTAGATTAAAAATAAAAACAAAAAGTTTTTGAAGCTTTTCTATAGTTGACTTAGATATCAGGCAGAGAAACCTAAGCAAGTTTTTTGCAATCGGTTAAAGTACACATTTTGTTCCATTCCATATACCTATATTATTATGTACATTGGTGTATGAAAAATGGAAAAAGATGATTCAATTTTGAGACCAATGAACAAAAATAAATCCAATAAAAGTAAAAAGCTCTCTTTTTACTTCATAAATATGCAAATTCGTTTGAGCAATTGAATTGAATATCAATTAGTGCAGGGGCGATTAAAACCTTTTACAATTTTACAATTACAATCTGAATCAAAAGTGAGTGCTTTTATTTTATTGATTAGGTACCTAGTTACCTATTTATTTTTTGTTAAAACCGAAAAAGCGATCTCAGATATTTATTTATTAAATAATATTTCTTTAATGTGAGCTTTTTAACGTCGTAACGCGTAAAAATTAGTTAGGTACCGATGGTTCAAAAAAAAATTTATGGTATCTTCAGAGAAAAGACGGCAAAAGGCTCTGTAGTCTGTTATCCCTGTTTTGAAATCTAACTTATCATATTACATAATACAAATATAAGATAAAATAATATAACTAAATGCTATTTTTGTTCTTATTAATCTTTTAACAAAATGAATTCAACATATTATTTAATTTCGACTTTCATAACCGAAATTATAGCAACTGCATTTAAAAGCAATCAAACTAAGTTAAAGTTAAGTGATTACTTAGCATTGCGCTGTTCCAACTTATCACTGTACTTAATCATGATTTGTTTTAATTAAGATATTTCGGGCGTTGCCAAAGTGATTATTGTGTGTGGGCTTAGTGTGTGGGTGTCAAATTATTTAATCATATAGGTACCTACATTTTTTCCGACTTTCCTAAATGAATTTATATTTTCAATTCGTTGCAAATTCTTTTTCGTATCTAAAGGTAGGTAGATACTTAATTCTCAAACTCCATTAAAAAAAAGTGCGTGTGTGCCGAGCACACGTGTCAGATGTGAAACTTCTTTGGCAAGATTCAGAGAAATCGACGCCTTATTCCATGGCGTGACGGTATTGCCATGACGCGACCTTTAAATTTTACTCTCAACGCGCCGAAAGAAGTTTCACTTAAAAAGTTGTATTAGTTTTTCCATAATCTATATACCTACATGCTACACAAAATAAAGTTGTGTATTAATTAGTATATGAAAGAAGAAAATGTTACTTTTCATATTATGTGCAAGTACTATATTATTGATATCAAATCTTTCCTCTTCATAATATTACCTAGATACCTATAGATATACAAGTATAGGAACGAGTAATATCGAGAGGAGGATAATAAATCAAATGATTGACGGATAACTTGGGTCCACTGAACCGTTAGTTCCCAGGTGATCGCATACAATTTGGTTAAATATCTATTTCATCAATATGTATTTATTATTTTGGAAAGTAAATAACAAAATTTTTTTTTTCCATAGCGTTGAATATTTATTTTACTAGCTGTGCGTGGACAAACACAACGCGCAGTTAAGAGTTAAGTCAAGTTAGAGATTATATAAATGACCTAGGTACTTGATGATATTATAGAGCCTTCCTCGATAAATGAGCTATCTAACACCGAAAGAATTTTTCAAATCGGACCAGTTGTTCCTGAGATTAGCGCGTTCAAACAAACAAACAAATCAACTCTTCAGCTTTATAATATTAGTACCTAAGTACCTATAAATTAAGTATAGATAGATAATAATTGTCACAAAGAAGAATAGTAAAAATATTCAACACGGAATACTGGAGCCTCGCTTATCCTGTGTCAAGATTCTTGACCTGGAATTGATGGAATTCCGTTTATCGAGATAAAATTGAACACAAATTGTTTCTCTAGTGCTTTTAAAACGTTTAAGGTTATTGTGAAAATTGCAGTTATTATCGTCTACAAGTAAAACTAAGTAGATACTTTATTTTATTACGGAGAAGATGTTGTAAGAATTTTACTAAATAACTGTGATTTAACTCTAAAAATACGCGACCAATTTGAATAATATGTTCTATCATTTGAAAGCTATCTTTAACAAGAACCATAGTCTATATTTTTATCCCCAGTCAAAACGGGCGAAACCGAAACAAGCAACTAGTTCCGCATGTACTAATAGGAAATGGAATATCTTCTCTAGTTTATTAATTAGTGATCCCTCCACTCATCTAGATACATAATTATTATAGTGTTGATTCCGCATTACAATGCACATTTACTGAATGTACGTTTCATGATGATACTCCCATTGCCTAAATAATGTATCATCACAGTGTATCATGATGAAAAACGCGGGGGAAAATGTCGAATTTCGAACAGCGGGAAATCCAAGCTTGCTTAATCTGTGTTCTATATTTTATTTTATTTTTTATTTATTTGAACTTAATAAAAGAAACAAATTATTGATTCATTAATTACTTATTGAAATGAAATAAACATCTATCTGAAAAATATTTAAACTGATTTTGCTCGATTCGATTCGAATTTTAAATTCTTGCTCAACAATAATGATATCATAATTCCTTGAAGTAAATTTCTATCTACAGTTATATTAAGAGTATTTCCCGTCTCTATTCTCCGGATATTCTCCAGGTGGCATTACAAAATTTCACCCTGTAACAACACGGTGTTACCAGGTTCATGCAATTAGGGACAAGATTGACGATCCATCAGGCGGCAAGCGTCTGTCAATCGGCGGCCATATTGCGTGACAAATAGCTATCCGTCAATGTTTGTTTTTCTTTTCCTATTTAGCGCGGGAAAATTGCAAATCGGTATTGGTTTGTTTTGACTTGGTTTTGACCGATAACTCGATTAGTACTATGTATATTTAGTATCGTAAGCGTACCGTGGTCATATGCATAAATTTTGTAGCATGGTAATTGGTAGCTTGCTTGATAAGTTGGTAGAAATTTTAGAAAATTTTTTTTGTAGAGTAAGCAGTAGGGATAAATTCAAACTCAATATTCACTTTTTATAAGTATATTATAGTATATTGTGTATGTATACAACTTTAGTTTTAAGAAAGCTACACTATAACTTGAATAGCTTTAAGTACCTTTACCTAGTCACATTTCTTAGCAATATGTATATTGTACCTACTTTCACAACAACAGTTATCTACTTCAAACAAGGGCTCTATATTCACAAAACAGTTCTATACCCTTTAGGATATAACAAAACTATGTTAATATTATCGTCAATAACTCGCAACCCGATCCCTCGATAGTAATTTCCCGACATAAATCGAGTAAGGGCAAATTATATGTATTGGTGCGGAAAATAGAATCTATAATGTGTAAGTACCTATACCAATCACTTGAACGGCCGAATATACAGTCCCTTGATAATTTTTGGAGATGGAAACAAATGAAAAAAAAAAATTAAAAATGTAGCAGCCAACTGAAAAACAAAAAAGGAACTAAGTACTTTTTTGTTTTTGTGTTAGTTAAATCTGTGAAGTGTTTTGTTGTAAGTTAGGCTGTACACGCTAACTATGTAATTTGATATCTATTATATTTTATTTTGTAATATTATGTAATATGATTTGTTTTTTAAGACTATGTTTTCAATAAAAAATAAACGTTAAAAAACGTTGGTTTTTAATTTCATCCCCAACATAACATAGGTACCTTAGAAACATTTTTATAAATGCTTATAACACAAAAAATTTCAAAATAATGGTTTTTAATTAAAGATATTTTTAATAACAAATTGCTCTTAATTATTTTAAAAGCTACAGCTCAATTTTAAGATTTAATGAGCCCTCCAGCGTCCGCTTTCCTTTCAAATATAATTAATTATTTATTAAGTAATTTTGAAGATAATTATAAAAGCGAAACCAAAACCAATGTGAGCCGATTTCTTGAATCTTAGAACGCATGAATTAAATATTTCGTGATTTATAATGTTTCCGGCAAATTGCGAGTAAGATAATTGTGTTTACATTAGGCGCGAAATATAGGTAGGTACGAGCGGATGTTAATTAAAATTAATAGTATGTCAGATTGTTGTGTTATTCTAAGTTTTAATATCTAAAATAAGTAAAATGCCTTATGGACACATTTATGTATAAAAATAACAAAAAGTTTGTTTTTTAGAGTACCTACGTGCTATATGCTTGTGAAAATCGCGCGGAAATCAAATAGGCAATTTAGAAGAAACAAATAGACTAACAATATTTTTAATGATTGTTTTGCTATGGATACCGCATAAACTTCCATTATTACAAAGGAGAGCCTAAATATCACATAAGTATAAATGGACAAAATAATGATACCTACATTTTATAATCCGTCACACCGAAATGCTTTATACGTTTTCTATTCATAAAAAATGGTAACAACGCCGCCATAATATAAAAACATTATAATTTAGAAAATATGTGTTGAAAATATATTCTCAAAGTTCAGTCACGTTTGACAGTTTAAGAGCTCTATTGTAGTAAAAGTTATGCTAATCCATTTTTCGAGTTTTT
>CAJQZM010027540.1:0-11548 GCA_907164665.1 Colias nastes | reverse complement strand
TTTTCGCTATATTTGGTAAGAGTTGTGTTGTCAATTGCTAATTTAATTAATTAACTACTTAACAAAGTAACTGTTGCACGCAAGCGACAGATGTGAAAATTATATGAAGTTCGGTGCTATTTGACCCTGTTAGAAATAATTTTAGATGTAGATTGCACTTGTACATAGAGGGCCTTTGTAAAGTTATTCATATTGAGGCTACGTCTACTGAACACAGGGTCATCGTTACAATCTGTATATATTATGCGATATAGTTTTATCGATGTATGTTTACATCACATTATATATATAGCATTTATTTGTACCACACCTGAGTAAAGCTCATTATTTTCATACCGCGTGTATAGATGCCAAGCGGTTACATTTTAAGTCGTCGGCTGATAGAATGTGAATTTATCGATGTGAAATTACATTGTTTAGTCTATTCGATAGGGTTGTTAGCTCTACTTTACTGCCGTATATACTGAGCAATGAAATGTTAAATCGGTACAATATCGCATTCTCTACGCTGAAGGCATTAGTTCATACGTACGTGTAAATTCTATGCACAATATTCTCTCGAGTTGTTTTCCATATCTGTAAATACGTACAGGTTTAAATAGTTTTAGAAGGAAACAGTATGTTTAGTTATGTTTTATTACCTGTGGTAATCTCCTTAATTGCCAAAATAGATGTAAAAACCTGCAAAAGTTAGCTTATAATCTATTTTCTCCTGCAAGCATAAACGACATCTCTTACAGTTTGTTTAATTATATGTAAAATATGAAAAATTATAAAGAGCTTATACGGTGCTAATACATACAAATTAATAAACAAATATCTGTGCCTTAATCCAGGTCTTCCTAAAATATATTTTCCCAAAATAAATTACAGTAAAGTTAATTATTCATTGTTATAGTATTACGGTTCTACGCTTTAATTGGACAATAACAATATCATTTATAAAATAGGTTAATTACGACGAATTTGTAGTTAATTATTGTTATATAGATTTGAATGTTACTGCTTTTTAACGTAATTTTACTGTGGACAAGTGACTTATGTAAATTGTACGTATTTAAGTTTTGATTGTCAAATGGGAATGTAAGTCCGAATATCAAAGACAAATAAAAGAACATTTTTTTTGGTAAATTTTCCTGTTTGATTGTTTTTGTTAATATTAAAGATCTCTAATTCGTATATTCCATGTACTTATCATTCTGTGACTTGTACACAATCATTTAAATACATAGTATGCCACTGATACTAAGTATAGATATCATTTTAAATAATATTTAATAAAGTTCACGATTTATAGACTAATGTCGTTAAATTTTGACGTGGTATATTATGTAATTAAATGCATTGTAGTAAGACCATTTATAAATAGTAACATGTCACTCGAATGATAACATGGATGAATAGTTTGTTTTGAACTCAAAAATTGCTTTTTTTGGTTCGGTTTAAAAATATATTGTCTTTGATATTGAATGTGCATAATAAGAAGACAAGAATGAGGTTTTTTTAGTCACTGTTTAAATCCTTGTGAACATTAATATTAATAATTAATTATATAGCCTATGTAGATCTTAATTCCGGATTAAATTCGATCCATTTTAAGTATTTATGTGAAGGAGAATAAAAACAATGATTTTATTGATTTTTTGTTTTATTTCAAATGTCTTTTAAATATTTACAAGTTTTATTTGCTAGGAACGTATACAAAACTTCACGAAGACTATTTTTATTTTCCTTATATTAAAGTCTTATAATAGGAAGGATAAATCCTCATTTAATAAAAATTACTTAATATCACATCTAAACTTCACAATCTTCGACAATACTTGATGAAAATATGAAAATGTTATCAGTTATTTAATTATTATTATAAAAAAAACTGATATCCCATACTGAGTATCGACTATCGAGTCGCTTACGGAGATTAAATCCAGGACCTCTCCAGTCTGAACTTATAATTATTACAGATAATATTATAACAGGTACTATCATATAGAAATGCCGTTATGATCTATTTAATTATTGTAACAGAAACGATTATACGTTTTTCGACATTATTATATTGTATTTTCAACTGATCCTTGTATAAATAAAATATATCATGATTCAATTTCCATTCAATTCTTCACTATCAAGAAGATAGTGAATAATTCGCATTTGTACCTAAATCATCTGCAACGGCAGCAACATATTTTATTTTATTTTTCTTTAAACGCCTGTTAGTAAATAATAGCAAAATCACTCTCGCTCATTTTTCTCCACAAGCTCAAAGTTTCTCTCTTGATGATGCCGCCTTTTCACTCGATATTCCATGACTTCTATTAGGGTGTATCCTGAGAATCCTAATATAAGCAGACCTAGGAGTGTGTATAATCTGTAAAAATAAATAGCACTATTGTAAATAAACAATATTTAGTAACACTCACATGGCACTAAGAGTCTTATTACAGAAATATCCACATATAACGTCGTTCTTATTGATAATTATTTTCAGAAAACCAACTACTTTTTACGAATTTCACGAATACTAGCTGTGCCCCGCGATTTCACCCGCATTGCTGCGCTTCTGTTGGTCTTAGGGAGATGATATAGAGCCTATAAACCTTCCTCGATAATGGGCTGTCTAACACCGAAAGAATTTTTCAAATCGGACCAGTAGTTCCTGCGATTAGCGCGTTCAAACAAACAAACTTTTCACAACAAATTTATAATATTATTATAAATTTCTACAAAACAAAATGTTGTACCTACATAAAACAACCAAGTAATTATAACATCTGCGTATTTGCTAAGATTTTTAGCACAAACTATTTATGATGGCGTCGCTCAAATAGATTACATATTACTACAGCTATAACAAGGCTATAACTAAAGATGTACCTGGTTCTAACACAGAGATAAGGAGCAGATGCATAAGAGAGAACGCTGCCGGTGGCTTCCCATAGCCTGAAGTTTGAATACGCCGCTTCTTCGTCACCAGGGAACAATATTCCGGAAAATGCTGTATATAATAAAAAGTATAATTACCAACAGGAAGTACATTACCAGTTCTTATTTGTGTAGCTTGTGTGATTACAATCCCAATCTTATTAATCAATGGGACTTTTATATTATAGCCTATAGAGTATTTTCACAGGCTTCCTAGTTTCCTACCATTTCAAATATCTAATCGAACGTAAACCATATTAGATAAGATCAATTCTTCATAATCGAGTTGTATGAAAAATAATAACGAAAAGTCAATTTAAAGATATTGTTATTAAAAATCGCTGGTCGTGATACTTCAAAGGTTAATCAGTACCGTGTATTATCCTGAATCACGTTTCCTGAATGAAATTAATAAAAATTGAAGACAAAATATATAAATAAACATGATTGAAAAAAAATATTAACAATAAAATATAAATAAAATAAACTTATCCAAGATTCCTGTTTTGAACTGGCGTAATTATAGCGAAATGTCCTTTCCCTATTTAAAATAAATAAACAAAATCTGAACTGGTTAATTGTGTTTTACAAGATAAAATATTTAATAAAGACGTCGTGAAAAATATTTTAGTGTAATTGATTGTAAAGTTTTAATAAAAAATTTCAAATTCATACTCGAACATTTATTCATTCAATAAGACTTCTTCTAAAAGTACTAAAAGTACTTCACTTTTGAATTGTCATAACATATGATAACAACGAGACATTTGTAAATTTCGACCAGAAACCAATCCTAGTTATAAGCTCACGTTCTTCACACTTTTGTGATATATAATATTTTCCACAAATAGTCTTTTTTCATTAGTACATACCATTGACTTGTACAAGCCAGACAGCGTCCGCAGTCCCCCAGATAGCTGCTAGGAAGTAGAACATGAGCCACTGCGACGGGTCTGGTCTCCACAGGAGCAGTGCCGTTATGAGACACAAATTCAAAATCTGAAAATTAACGTAACGAATATGGAAGAATGATCAACATTTATTAACATCACAAAAATTGTATCTAATATGCTAACAATGTAAAGGGATGAAAAGCTTTTGGCTTGTAACATTGCATAACATTTATAAAGGTTTTCTAAGTAGATAAATTGCGTATCAATTCTTATAAAAATAGAGTTATATTATTTATTTATTAACCATTGCTGCTATAATGATAAAAATTAACTTTTAAAAAAGGGACTAGAATTAAGAGATGGATATTAACTATTAAGTTGACTCAAGTATTATCATAATATACAAACGATTTTACAATAAGAGTATGATAGTAAAATAAATACAGGATAATCAGTGCTTGCAATTTGCTAGTCTAACTAGGAACATGGTCTCTCTCGTAAAGCCATAATATCACATTGCCTTTTCTAGAATCGCATAGAACTAACCAGAGCGGTAAGCATAACAGGGTATCTTCCAGTAAGCTTGACGATCGCACCAGCCACAGGCGCCGCCAGCGCGTTGAACACACCGAAGCAAATCATCACGAAACCAATGTTTGGGATGCCGTATGCGCAACCGACAAATGCCTGAAAATTACAAATAAGTTAAATATATAAAGTTAATTCTTAAATATAGAAAGATTGTTTATTGTAAATAAATAAAGCCTTGGTATGTGAAGATTTAAAGCTTTTTTTTAATGTTATCTTTTTAATATATATAGGTAATAATATGAGCTTTTTAATAAGTTATTGTTTTTAGACATAATATGAGTAATTAACTTTATTTGCCTTTCGCCTTAGTGTTAGAATATGAAATAAGTCTGAACCGTGTGAATAATATATTATGTTCTTAGACCTCGTATAGATAAACAGAACTTTCAGTTATCGTAATAGATACACCATACTTATACATAATCTTCTCACTCTCTCCAATCACTGCTTGTAATAAATTAAAGAAAAAAAAATCAAGAGTCATAACGTTTAAATACTCTACATTTAATAAGCTTTAATATAACAAAATAACACAATAGACATTATCATGACAAACTTTTAGTGAAAGGCGACCTTTGTGCCTAAACAACCTTCAACCAAAATACTTGACCACGTTCAGGAAATTGGCACACTTTAACGTATGATGTATCTATTCGTACTTCCTTATAGAATAGATAAATGATTGTTTCCTTCCTTTTCAGTAAATCACGACTTGTTACGAACAATAAACAAGAACACTATAAATCTTTATTGACAAATAATAGTCGTGTTCAATTATTAAAAGAACTGCATTGCACAATTATTATTTTGTATTTTAACAATTCTAACGTACTTAAGATTTATTTAATTAAACTACACTGGTCATCAAAAAAATCGACCCACCTGCATTTTTACGGAAAATTGCGGTTTTCTCACAAACTAAAGAAAAAATTTGTTTGTAAACTGAACTGATTAATTAAACTTGCATATTTACACGAATATAAACACATAAAATCATTAACATCATAAAAAAAATTGTCAATTTCGAATAAAGATCAAAATCCTCAATTTTCAGCTTTTTCTTTATTTAATTTCAAATGCAGTTTATTTTTTAATCATGAAACTTATGATCACGTTTCCTTCGAATTTATACTTAGTACTTTCTCTTATTTCTGGAATGATAGCTTGCGTTCACCATTTTAAAGAAATAATCAAGATTTTGATGGTCTCTTGAGGAATTCGTTATCATTCTTCCCTCATGGCGGTTTTCAGGTCTCCTATTGTTGTAGGGGCTGAATTACGAGCTCTAAGCTTTATTTTTTAATAGTCCCACATGTGCTCTGTAGGTTTCAAATCGAGACTTTTTGCTAACCAGACTGTAACTCTAATGCGGACCTCTTCTAAATACTGGATCACGATTCGCTCTACGTGTTTCCGAGCATTATCATGCATAGACTCAAAGTTTTTGCAGATACAGCCGGCATATTACACCATATGATAGTCCAAAACCTCGGTAATGTATTGAACAGCATTTAATGAGCATCTTTTTATCGTCAAGCTCCGTGCGTCTTGTCAAAGAAATGCCACTCTAGAACTTTACAGAGCCTCCATCATAATCGACCGTTTCTCTTACCTAGCACTGAATAAATCGTTCATCTGGTCATCGCATGACATAAAGACGTCTATCAGCACCATATAAAGTCATTCGCATCTTGTCACTCAAAAGTACTGACTCCCATTGGCCTATAGTCCAGTTTACGTGATTTCGAGTCAATTGAAGTCTGGTTTTTCGATGAGCTGTGGCTGATTGTGGCCCTGTTTCTGGCTTGTGTGGTCTTAGGTTCTACTCCTAAAGTCTTCTTCTAACAGTTTTGTAATTTATACCCACCTCCTTATCTTCACGCAGGCGTCACTAGAGATCTACACCAGACAGATGTCGATTTTGTAGAGTTGATTACATTATCTAGGGGTCGTCTCTTTGAGTTGCCGCCCTATTTCTTGCAGATCAATATTTTCATCGATACTGCCCAGTCTCTAGAAACCTTTGGTAAACTCACCGAACTGCAAAACAGCTCAAATTTTACTTTTTAGCCACGGCAAGTTGACATAACCCCTTTTTTAGTAGAGCCACAGTTTGGGCCCCCTCAGCTACAGTAGTATCCATTATTTTGAGACAAAATTTATCAAAACTACAGCATCAATTATTAAACTTAACGTTATGAACAAGAGATCCCGAAAAAAGTCATTTTTGAACTGGGAACACGGGCATAATTTGTCCCGCCGTAAACCGTCAAATCAACACTGTACAGTATTTCTGTATAAAAATTTGTTAAGAATCATTAAGTGCAGTAAAATTTACGACAAACATAATGATTAGCATGTTATCAGACCCTTACAACAAAATACAACAATATAAGACGACTTATTTGTGAAATAATCGATAAATAGCAAACATAGTGTAGGTGGGTCGATTTTTTTGATGACCAGCTAAAGTATTGATTTCATGAAATAATAGGATGATAAAAAGTGAAAATTATTCATAAGACAAGTCGGGTCAATGCTTTTAAGCATTCGTTGCAAACATTCTGTTACAAACCAACATAAAAACACATTTATTCATTTATTCATTCAAAAGATCTTTCATCTGTATAGCAAACTTATACACGTTGAAATATTTCTACTGCGGAACATATACTCAAATTCCCGACAATATCCATCATAGTACCTTATTACCAGTCGTCAATAATTTCTGATTGATCAATCTGTATCTCTATTTTCGTTGGCGGCGTAATACCTTCTTTTCTTCCACATACAGCTTACAAATAACCTCTATATATACCTCTTTTAAGCCTATTATTTATTACTAACCTGTGTAAAATCAGCAGCCATAAACGCCTGTTCCGCGCCAATGTAACCAATAACAGGCAGAAGGAGTAGTTGGTACTTGTGCCGCAGTTGACGCAACGTGACGGCCAGCAGCTGCAGACCAGACTTGCCGTGGGCCATGGGCTGCCGACCTGCGTTGTACCTGGAAGATGTGGGACACTTGGTTTTAAGAGATATGGTAGTATAATAAAATTATATTAATATACTGTATGGAATGAGTATATAATAAAACGTATAAAAGCTTATGTTGCAGTTCATAAACATTTATAATCTACTAACATTTATAACTAATTCACAATAGGACTCGGAAGTACTTTGGAATTCAAAAATGACTACTTAAATCAGTCATTTTTTATAGGAGTTAGATTTTATGGATGTGATATTGTGTTTTCAATATATTATAAAAGAAACCCTCCGTGAATGTTTTCGGGAAAAATATATCGGGATAGCAAATTTTCAGGAATTAAAATTTATTGAAATTTTCCCAAATCTCATCAGTCAGTTTTATATCAGTACAATTTACCTGCCAAGCGAATCCACTCCAACAGCAACAAGGATGGTCGCACACGCCATACAGGCCAAGTATACACCAGCTATCACTTGTATCTTGAGAGCTGAGGGAGGCTCCAAGTTTGTGTTCTCCTAAACAAGGGAGTTAGTTGCAAATTTTATTATAGATAATACTAATTAATGGTAGTGCTAAAAAAGCTCTTTGATAAGATTTTTCTAAATTACTTCAATAAAGTGTTTAGAAGAGATAGGTAGTATAAAAGCAAAATATACCTACAGTATTCGTTGTAAAATGAAGTATAAATAGATCATATTAATACTTAAATAAAACTGAGAACTTATTTACATCAAAACATGATTAAGCTTACGTAATTTCAAACTCTCCCTCTGTTATTTATGTACATTTTGAATCGTTTTTTTTTTCAAGATCTCTACATTTGAAATTTATGCTTTTGTTGTAATTTGTGAATAACAATCTAGGTAAATAATTTATTAAAAAGGTGTATAACTTACATGAGCGTCACTCCCGCTACAAAAGTTGACACCACAAGTCGCCCCATAGTCCGGAGTTGTTTCTGTGTAGTTGATCAACGCAAAAGCTTTTGGCGCCAAAGTTTCGTTCGCGTATGTGGTGATATCGCCCAAACTTGATGTTAGGACTGTAAAAGAATAATAATTATTATGTGAATTAGATTTATTATTTAATGTATAAAAGTGTACCAACAAAAAAAATGAATTTTTTTTCCAACTTGAAAATATTACCTTGCAATTTATGAATTATATTTTTTTGCGATGATTAGATTTTTTAATAGTATTAATAGTTTAAGTAGAAAGTGATTCTAAACTTTTTAGAAACGCTTTGTTTTTTACAAGGCATATAAAACCCATAGTAGGTAATCATTATAATTGTAATAAATAAAATATCTTCGTGAAAAAGTAATACAGTGTAGAGCAACTAACTACAAAATACATCTATAAACGAAAATGCTAAAAACATGTAACAATAAAAAACTTATTCAAGCCTGTTACAATTACGTAGTTAGTTTAAGTTAGGTTCAACGATTAAGCTCACGTTCTATATTTATTTCAAACGCTTTGCAAATAGGTGTAACGAATGAATAAACATCAGTATCAAATCCAAGGCAAGTGGACATTCACTTTGGACCCGGAAGGGCCCAATAACCTGTTCTTTGTTTTAGCACAAGTTGGTTAGACAATGGCTTAGTATTTTGGGTGACAATGTGACAAAAGAAGAAACATAATAATTATTTTAACTAATTTCGGTGAAATCATGTTAAACACGACTGACGTAAGAAGATAAAAAAATGTGAAACTATTTACATTATTTTTTTAATAAATGATAACAAACAAAGGCAAATAAATATATTTAAATACTATAGGAGATACATAATATTACACCACTGGAATAAATCTAAATTAAACAAATGTTTAAAAAACTCGCGTTTCAAAATCTAGATTACTTATATTTTGGTCTAATAAATGTAAATTCGGTAGAGATCATTGATAACATTTCAATAAACGTCCGGTTCCTGGATTAACAATTAAAAAGAAACATTCATTTATGTTTTAAAAACACTAGTATTAAATAGCAATCCATATAATTACTCAATTACCATACAAATTAATTCTTATACGTATTGAATATAAAAAAGGCTTCTACTACTAAAAATATAAAGTAGCAAGAAGAAATTATTTGCAATTTCTACTATGAAACTAGTCGTTTTGTTTTCCAAGTAAACATATCAAAATTTCTATATTATTCTCATAATTAAACTACTCAGCACAGATTAATTAATTATTAGATAGTTGTAAGGACTCAACCTGACAGCAAAGAAAAGCATAATTATATTGACACACCAACGGTTAAATTTATAACAGTGGCTGTAACGATTTCGTAATCGTTCCTTGTAATTACCTTGACACGTTATTACTAGGTTAGATTCTGATAGGAGATAAATATTGATACAAACCGAATGCAGTCATAAATAAATAATATATCGTATTGTTATAATACAGATGATTCGCACCGCAAATATATTACGTTCTAATGCTTAATGCCTTGTTTTGGTAAAAATGTTTCTTGTTTTATTAACAGTATAATGATTTTTAAACTATTAACTGTGTAAGAGCTACTTTTATGTACATTTGATATGTAATTTGAATTTGTAAGCACGTCAATTTGTAAATCAATCAACGAGATTGACAATGTAGAGCATAGCAACCAAATAGCAACAAATGATAGCAATTCCGGTTAGAACAATTATCCATGGTGACAAGGATTACAATAAAATTGTTTTATATTCTCGGTATTGTGCGTGAGTCATAGATAATCTATGAACGCGGAATCGGCAATCGATTTATTTATTTTTTGCTCCATATATAGCGCCACACTTATACTAAGCAATACCGTGACCATTTTTTAGGGTTCCGTAGCCAAAATGGCAAAAACGGAACCCTTATAGTTTCGTCATGTCCGTCTGTCCGTCTGTCCGTCTGTCCGTCTGTCACAGCCGATTTACTCGGAAACTATAAGTACTACAGTGATGAAATTTGATGGGAATATGTGTTGTATGAACCGCTACAAAAATATGACACTAAATAGTAAAAAAAAAGAATTGGGGGTGGGGCCCCCCATACATGTAACTGAGGGATGAAATTTTTTTTTTCGATGTACATACCCGTGTGGGGTATCAATGGAAAGGTCTTTTAAAATGATATAAAGTTTTCTAAAAAACATTTTTCTTAAAGTGAACGGTTTTTGAGATATCAGCTCTCAAAGTCGTAAAAAGTATGTCCCCCCCCCTCTATTTTTATAACTACGGGGTATAAAATTCTAAAAAAAATAGAGGTGATGCATGCTAATTAACTCTTTCAACGATTTTTGGTTTGATCAAAGTATCTCTTATAGTTTTTGAGATAGGTTGATTTAACTGTAATTTATTATATTTGCTGCTACGGAACCCTTTGTGCGCGAGCCCGACTCGCACTTGGCCGGTTTTTAAATTACATTACTTTTTGTGAAACTAAATTTCAATGGCAGTATTTTGATTATATAGAACAATAGCGATTGTATTTCTACAATCCTCAACTACGATTTTTCCTTGGTGAAAGTCGACTTCCTAATTACAATGTCAGAGGAAACTCGGTCTACGAGTATGACTTTGGTTTATATGTATATTTAAAGTAGGTGTTAAAAGATTATAGATTAGATAATTGTTATTTATTACAAGTAATGTTCACAATGCGAAAAATTACTTCCAAACAACAACAAATGTTGTGAAAGAATAAACATAAATTAAAATATAAAGGCATTAGATATACAGACATGACCTATTAAATGGTCCCTGGATAACTGAATGTAATTTCAGAAAATCTGAATTTTTGATATTACGCCTTCTTCCTTTATATTTAAAGTATTACCAGCGTTTAGCTACTATTATGTATTCTGTGGTATTACCACATCAAATTACTTATAATATATATTTCATTGTATTTATTCTGCTTTGTACCATGATTTTATCAGAGCATGAATTTGTAGAGAATGGTAAATAACTTGCATTTTTTATACAATGTGCCCAGAGCCAAATAGCAGGAAGGTAACGTTTGTACTCTATAGATACACGGATAATGTAAAAATTAGTAAGACTAGGTTTGGTTAAATAACGCTAGACAAATATGTAGGTTAGTAGAAATTTACCTTTAACACGTTAGCTGCGAAACAGGGCTTGAAACACCCTGTCCGT
>CAJQZM010027538.1:0-21900 GCA_907164665.1 Colias nastes | reverse complement strand
ATCTTCGCCCGTATAGTGAAGTGGCTTAGAAGTCCCAGCGGGTCGTATATAGACATAACGGCGCTGAGTGCTTCTCTCTTTGTCGGCGGTCGCTCTCGCTCTCGCACCTCCGCCGGCACGCGATTCATAGACGTGTTGAATCCCAATTCGTCTCGTACGGCATCCCATATGAGGCCGAGTATCTTAGGCGTTGGTGGCGAGCCGCCTAGCTGAGTCGGCGCGGTGGCGTGCAGCTCTTGCGGTATGTTTTGCAATATGCACTCGTTACTCGCGCTCCACCCACGCAATGTGAAGCCTGCCACAGCGTGCACGTTTCTCGTCTCTTCTACGGCTCTACACGCTTCTTCCACATTGTTGTAGCTAACGACCATGTCGTCCATATAATGGCCGTTTGTGATAGCCTCCCACGCCATCGGATACTTTTCAGCGTGGATTTGTGCGTTATGATTACGCACGTAGTGTGCCATGAATGGCGAGCTCGCTGCGCCGAAGATCATCGATGTCATCTTGTACTGTTGCGGTGGTGAATCACGCTTATCACCTCTCCACAAGAATTGTTGCGCAGGCTGATCTTCGGAGCGAATCTTAATTCGTAAGAACATTTCTTGCACGTCCGCTGTTACTGCCACGCTTCCTTCTCTAAACCGGAAGAGTATTCCCGGTAGAGATAGCAACATGTCGGGTCCCTCTAACAGCTCGTCGTTGAGACAAACTCCGTAGCTCTTCGCCGCCGCATCGAAAACGAGTCTGTGTTTGCCGGGCTTGTTTGGGTTGGTAACGGCAAAATGCGGCAAGTACCAACACACGTTGCTTTTCGCTTCCGATCCGTCGCACGGTACCGCGTATCCTTTTGCAAATAAATTATTTATTTGTCGCGTGTACTCGTCGGCAAACTCCGGTGACGCGTCCATTTTCCTTTCGATGTTTGTTAGGCGACGAAGCGCGTTGTTGTAACTGAGAGGCATGATAGTGTTGTCTCTCTTCCATGGTAGTCCGACTTCATAACCATTTTCTATTTGTTTTGTAGTTTGTTGAACTATCTCTGTGGCTCTTGCGTCGGCGTCGCTAACGCGTGGTTTGTTAGCGATGCATAAAGCTTCTATTTTGAAATGTTCGGCGACTATGTCGTGCAGTCGCTCGTCGAGTTGTTGTTGATGCTCGCTATCGTGCACGTGCAGCACATTATTTTTATTTATAAGTGCTCTCTGAGGTGCGGTTCCGTGCACCACCCAGCCGAGTTGTGTTCTTGACGCGGCCGGTTCGTCGGGACCGCCCGTGCGCAGCTCACGCGATACAATGCATTCCCAGTGATCTGTACCAATTAGCAGGCCCGCGTGCGCTCGTTCGTAGCACACTTCACTAGTGGGTATATCGCGCAAGTGTTCATAACGGAGAAGCGAGTTCGGTATGGCTTGTTGATGAAGTCTTAGATTTTTCATCGTTCGCGCTTTCACCGTGTGTGTGATGCCTTCGTTGTTTCCTTTTAGTTGAATGGAAACTAATTTGCTGTTTTTCTCACTTTGTCTCATGTTCGCCCCGTGTATGCAAAGAGGCAATGTGGGGCCCTCTGCGCCGATTTGACGAGCGATATCTTCGTCAATGAGGGATATAGTTGACCCTTCATCTAGCAGCGCGTGAGTCTTAATCTCCCCCCGTGGACCGAACACGGTGACGGGACACATCTTTAATAAAACGTTGCGTCGATGTGTGGTCGCGCGGTCCGCAACCGACATAACGGTTTCTTCCGCAGATGTCGATGGCTCCTCCCTCGGTGTTTCATTATGCAATGACGAATGGTGTGAGCGCTGGCATTCGTTTACGCCGCACAACTTCGCCTTACAGAAATTGCGTCTGTGCTTCCTTGTAGCACATTTAAAACAAATTCCTTTTTGTTTTACTAGCGCCCATCGCTCGTTTACGCTGAGTTTTGTGTATTGCGGGCACGCAGTGAGTTCGTGGTCCCGCCCACAACACGGACATGATTTGTCCCTTATTTCTTCATTTGTCGATACATTGAAGACCGCTGTTTTTCTTCGTGACGCTGGCTTCGATGTTGTTGTCGTAGCGTTGCTCACAGGCGCGTATGTGTATCGCAGCGCCTGATCGGCCTCTCGCATAAGGAAGCGAGATAGCACGACGATCTCTGGGTCTATCGTTCCCTCTTGTGTGAGCGCGTAGTCGCACCAACGCGATCGAATATGTGGACTTAGCTTGTCCAAAACCTCTCTCGCCAGCATCGGATTGAAAAGATATCCTTTGCGGTCGATCGTTTGTATCGTGCAGACTATATTTTGCAGCTTAACGGCGAAGCTATTTAATTCTTTCGCCGATGTCCCCGGCCTCGGCATTTTCTTTAATTCGTCCAATGCTCTATCGACGAGTATCTCCGGCCGTCCGAAGCATTGTTCGAGTGTTCGGATTATCAGCGCAGGCGACGTCGCGGTGTGTAGTAATGCCGCCACGGCGTCTCTTGCTTCGCCTCTCAGACACGAGCGTAGTCGTTGAATATTTTCCGCGTCTGAGACGTTGTACATTTCCGTCGTGTCTTTAAATGCAGCGTGAAACGGCAGCCACTCTTCAATAGCGCCCGCGTATACTGGGAGCTCTGCGTGGCGCAGCCGCGGTTGTGTCATTTTCTCTAACGACGCTGCTAACCGTTCGATGCCCGTTCGGGACTTCGTCGGCGTGGGAGATCGCCCTCGTTGCACGCCGAACCGTAGCTGTCTGTCGTCTTTGCTCGGCTCCCCCCGTGTGTTTATGGGGTTCGCCTGCAGCCAGTCGTCCACCTTCTGATGTTCGTCATGTGCGGTGGTGGTGTCTTCTGGTAGATTTTCTTCTTCTATCGCCGACACCTCGACTTGAAGACGCTTCTTTACGAGCTCTTTTTCAAGCTCGAGTTCCTTGCGGTGAATGGCCGCGAGTTTTTCCGCCGCCTCTAATTCCGCCATTTTAATTCGTGTGGCCGTGCTCCCCGTGGACCGTGCCGATCTGACGGACCTCGTAGGTGATCGCCGCCGTGGTTGCGCTACGTAAGCCGATTCGGTGGCTGTGGTAGTCCTCAACTCCGACGGTGAGGCCGGAGGGTCGAGTATTAGACGTCGAGCCCTCTCCTGCCGCACTTGCTCCATAGCCCGGTCTTCGATTTCCGCGGCTTCGCCCTGGCTGCGTGTGACGACCATGTTGATATTAACCCGTAGATATCGATGGCTTCTTCTTTCAGCAGGGTTTCCGTGGTTCGAATCTTCAATCCGGTGCTCGATGGACCACTGAATATTGTGGACTGTATGTAGATTGAAACTCAGTTTCTTCCTTGATAGCTCTTTATTCCTCCAAGCTTGATCTTTGACTACTTTTACAAACAAAATCTTAACATATTTATACAATTTACAATGGTACAAGAACATGTGCAGTCAAACAGCCGGGAACAGGATGTTGCGGGGGCGGAAGCACCCCGCCGTCGCCCACGCGCGCGCCGTCATCTGCTAGGCATAGCCCCGCTCCCGCTCGTTCAACGCGAGCCGGACGCCTCGTTGTCCAGCCGCTCGTCGCTCCTCAACAGCTATAATAGGCTCTCTGAACTAATATATTTTTTACATATGTTTTAAATTTAGCACTACCAAACTCTTTAATATTATGAGGAATTCTATTGTAAAAGCGTATACCTTGACCCATAAATGAATTTTTAACTTTAGCTAATCGGAAAAATGGCATTTCAATTCTATTTCTGTTCCTTGTGCCATAACAGTGTCTATCTCCTACTCTTGTGTGTAAGTCGGCGTTTTTGTGTACATGCAAAATATTATTAAATATATACTGTGATGGTACAGTAAGGATACCAGTATTCTTAAAGAGATCTCTTAGTGAGTCCCGAGCACGTAAATTATATATAGAGCGAATGGCTCTTTTCTGTAAGATAAATATAGTTTCTATATCTGCTGCCCTGCCCCATAGTAGAATTCCATAGGACATAATACTATGAAAGTAGCTGAAATAAACCAATCTAGCTGTATCTTCATCGGTGAGATGCCTTACCTTTCGGACTGCATATGCTGCTGAACTGAGCTTACCTGCAGCGGTGTTGACATGGGCTCCCCACTGTAGTTTCTCGTCCAATGTTAACCCAAGAAATACAGTCGATTCTGCAGGTTGTAATACCTCCCCGTTCAAGGTAATATTTCTGCTCAACTTTTTAACGTTAGGTAGTAAAAATTCAACACAAGTTGTTTTTTTGGCATTTAATAATAAATTATTAGCAGTAAACCAGTCGGATATGTGTAAAAGAGTACTGTTCACTTCGTCAACATTTGGGTCATGCCTATCCACATTGAATATTAATGAGGTATCATCCGCAAACAGAACTATTTCACACCTATCCTGTAAATAATAAGGTAGATCATTGATATATACCAAGAACAAGAATGGTCCTAAAATAGATCCTTGTGGAACACCAATGTTAATTGACGCACCACTAGAACGTTCTCCATTAACAACTACAGTTTGTATCCTATCATGCAGGTATGAGGCTATAAGGTTCTGAGCTTGTCCTTTAATCCCATAGTGATTAAGTTTACGCAATAAAGTACAATGTTCAACGCAGTCAAATGCCTTGGAGAGGTCACAAAATATCCCCAAAGCATTTTTTGAGTTTTCCCATGCCTTATATATATGTGTTAGTAGTGCAACTCCAGCATCTGTGGTTGAGCGCCCCTTTGTGAAACCAAACTGTTTGGTGTGCAGCAAATTATTAGAAGCAAAGTGACTAGTCAATTGGTTTAATATTAACTTTTCGAAAACTTTACTTAATGTTGGTAAAATCGAGATAGGTCTATAGTTGTTACAGTCTTCTTGATCGCCTTTCTTAAATAGAGGTATAACTTTACTAAGCTTTAGTAAATTAGGAAATGTACCATAGTCACAACACTTATTAAATATGAAAGCTAAATTGTTTGCAATATTTTCTATTATATTATTAACTAAATTTACGGACATTCCCCAAAGATCACAAGTATTTTTTAAATTAAGTGTCTTAAATGCTGTAACAATATCATTAGCAGTTACGTGACGCAATTCAAATAATGTACTGCACCCCGCAACATGGTCCCTCAAAAAGGTCTCTGCAAGTACTGAAGACGAATTTAAATTATTAGTAATGCTAGCAGGGACACTACTAAAGAAATCTTCAAAAGCAAGCGCAACATCAGCATTTTTGTCAATAACCATTAAGCTACGTAGTAAGCTACGTAGTCAATTATATTTCAAGTGAAGGTATCAGTGAGTATCAAATAACAATAATCACATTCAAAAACACTTCAATGCTCGTATAGCCACGTATAATACACAATTAATCACACATTGTTCCGGATCAGTTATACAACTTGAGTCAAAGACGTTAAAAAACCTTTCAAATCAAAAACGGCACGCGACAGCCAACAGCTTGCAAACCTCGCCAACTGTTTAATCTGCATTACATATAAAAAACATCCCTTTATTTTCGCCCCTACGACGTGTGCATAAAAACAAAATTCGCTTGCCCGACCCCACGGTATCGAAGAACTGGGTACACAATGCATTCGCCGTGCACCAGTTTTTTCACCCGGTTTTTGTAAGACGTTTTGTGCAAATCTTATTCATTGTACAACGAAACCTGGAACACAAAGCTAGACTCGTCTGCGATCACACACCTGGCCGGGCCGCGGTTCCATAACGACGTAACCGCCACGATCGTAAACAGATAAATCGATACTATCCTCCGATAAATAAGGGCGCTATTGGTGCGCGAGGCTCAAATCGCGCCCGTGGCAAACGCTGCGGAACAATGGCGTCTCCGAAACGCCGAGACATTTGAGTTACGGGATGTCAAACATCGGCCGGGATCCGCTCCATTTTCCTTTCAATGCGAATGCAGGTGATGTTACTGTTGGCGCGTCGTAAGATTCAATTATTCGCCCATTCATAAAATAATTATAGATTCCTTCCCCCGTTGCTATGCAGAAGGGATGATCGTCTTTCTGGAGGTCCATAAAACGAGTGCTCCTACAAATTGGTCGTAAATTACCAGAATCACTATTCGAGTCTGCGGCCGCTAAGCCCGTTATGAGTGTGTCGTAAAATATTCATTGAATACGTTAGCTTGCGGACACAAAGGACTTCGTTAAGTGTTATTGAAATTATATCGATCTTAAATTTTATGCCCGAAAACAGATAATAAACTTTTTATAAATACACAAAGCACTAGAGTTTCTATTCTACTGTATTTATATGCTTCTGTATTTCTATAAGATGCCTGTATTATGTTGAGTCGTTATTATGTCATTAATTTTTTATAATATGTCCTAACTCCTATTGTATAGAGATTATTATGTGTTATTATTATGTCTTAACGTTTACCACATTTGCATTGAATTCATTTACTTTTTATACTTTTTATTAGGTTATAATTTATACACTACTAGCCACTCTTCCGGCTTTAACTTTAGTCCGTGTTTCTGGGTAAAGATGTAGATTTTCAATGGTTGTAGATGCCAAATCTATTCTCTTTATGATACTGGTATATGATAACAAAAATAAATTAAACTAAGTATGTTATATGTCTTCTTAAAACTTTCGTATTACAGAATTGTAATGTAAGAATGATAACGAAATCTCCATTCGCTTAAAGATTTAATAAGATGTGCAAACTAATAGTAGACTGATATCTTATGAGATTCTACCGCTCTTATACGATTTGCATCATCATCATCATCAGCCCATTTCCATCTGTCCCATACACATCTGACCGTCTTATTCCAGTAACTACACATAAACAAATAAACTAAAAATTTATTTTTAACAAATAACTAAACCGCCTTTAAACTATCAAACCTGAACAAAGTTGAACAAATATTAATATGTTAATACTAATTATCCATACTATCTCTAATATATAAAATTCTCGTGTCACAGTTTTCGTTGCCATACTCCTCCGAAACGGCTGGACCGATTCTCATGAAATTTTCTGTGCATATCGGGTAAGTCTGAGAATCGGCCAACATCTATTTTTCATATGTACCACGGGCGAAGCCGGGGCGGACCGCTAGTATACTATAATATTATAAATGCGAAAGTAACTCTGTCTGCCTGTCTGTTACTCAATCGCGCCTTAACTACTGAACCAATTTGCATGAAATTTGGTATAGAGATATTTTGATACCTGAGAAAGGACATAGGCTACTTTTTACCCCGGGAAATAGGATAGGTTTTATCCCGGAAATCACACGGGAACGGGAACTATGCGGGTTTTTCTTTGACTGCGCGGGCGAAGCTGCGGGTGGAAAGCTAGTATTATATATTTATGCTCTGCCCTACTCCTTTCCTTTAATTTAATTTCTCTCCGTACGTCTGGTTGTCTGGAAGAAATCGCTGCATAGCGATAAGACCGCCAATTGTTTAAATGTATTCGTAGGTTAAGTTTTATTGTAACTTTCTTGGAGCAATAAAGAATTAATAAATAAATAAAGTTCTAATGGAACAAAATGGAAAGCACTTGCTTTAACCCATTGAGCCCCGAACGGCCCGATCGGTCCACGACACAATAGATTTTCTATTGTGTCTGTGATTCCGGGGCCTGAGTTATTTAATGTAACAAACCCAAAATACAATTAAATTGAGAACCTCTTTTGAAGTCGGTTAAAAACCTGACATTTAACACGTAGGCCGAAACAAAACAATCCTTAATCACTGCGTCGCTGATCGCATATTCAAGGGATTTTTATTCCCAACTTCCTTCCACATATTACCATTTCTGGCCTGCGTCCGGTGTTGTTAACCCTGTCGAGCTTTTGTTTGTAAATACAAACATTTTAATATGTTAAGCTGGCTGAGTCAGACACAGCTGGTAGCTCAAAATATTTATTATATCCTAAGTATACTTAAATGTAGCCTTCAGCTTGCAAACCGCCAAATGGCGTATGAATTGAACATACTATGTATTATTTTCGCATGCATGTTTTGAGAATAAATTAAAAAATAAGAAAGGCTAGAAATTAACGATTTTAACGTATTTTAAACGCGATTTATTCATTATATTATTATCCCGACGTTTCGCACACTTTGCAGCGAGCGTGGTCACGGGGAGACACTGACCTGATATAACGAATAAATCACATTTAAAATCCGTTAAAATCTTTAACTTCTAAATGTATAATACTCGCGAGAATGTATGAGAAGTGAGAACCTCCTCCTTTTTTTAAGTCGGTTAAAAATAAGAAAGGCTAGCTTGTATTCACGTACATATTTGATATAATTTTCAATCTTGGAAAGTCGTACATCTTTACACATTATAGCTTCATTATGCATTTATCAATAGTTAGGTAATGATCAGTTTTATGAACGGTAGATATTAAACATAATAAATAATAATAATACATATGTAGAATGTAGGTGCTAAAAATAAATGCATCTTATGTAAGTAGGTTTATAATTTACTCTCTAATTGATACAAGATTGTATGCATTCAATAAACTAGTTAAAATATTATATGTTATGTATTTAATAAGATAACGTATAATAAAGTAAACAACTTCATTAAACGAAATGATTTTGTTAATAGTCTTCATACAAAATTACAATAATCAACTACCTACATATATATACATACATGCTGTGCCCCGCGGTTTTACCCGTGTTACTTCGCTGTTTTTGGTTTTAGCGTAATGATATTTCATATAGCAATAAAGCCTTTCTCGATTAATGGACTACCTATCTAATACTGAAATATATTAATTTCAAATTGGACAAGTGGTTCCTGAGATTAGCGCGTTCAAGCACACAAACAAATTCTTCTTCTTTATAATAACTACTAGTATGTATTAAATGTGTGATATTTCAATTATTAGTATGCTAGTCCTTAAACCAATGTAATTGACGATAAATTTCCATACGACGATCTAAATATTAAAACATTGCGTGTTGATTTATAAACCATCTAAACTGTTACATTATTCCCATAAGTAAACAATAAAAATTTAACCACTTTATAACTATCACCGATAAACATCTTTACGACATGTCCCGAACTGTTTCCTAAAAGAGCAGCTAATGACCAGTTTGTATTCAGGAAGAGATTGTTATTTTTAGTCTGTATGCACTTTCTGGGAATGTTAAATGTTTAAGTGACATTGAGTTACCATGTACTACGTACTAGAGAGGGCATCGCTACTAAACTATTTGTAGCACGAGTTAGAGTCAATCGTCTCAAACCATTATTTTTTGTTACATTGATTGGTTTTAATTGATAATTTTATTCATATTTTTTTAATAAGATTAACAATATTTATTTGTTACATTGATTGGTTTTAATTTATAAGTAATAAGAGGCAGAATATCTACAAAATGTATGACTCACTAGCCGACCCGCGCCGCCGCGCTTGTTACACAGATTTTATTCGTGGTGCCCTCTCTATAATACTACCTCAATGTTAAGTGATAGTTTTTTTTAACACTTTAAGAGGTAAATACTAATCTCGTATTCTTTGAGCCCGCAACAGATACTAATTCCTACTAATCCTTGGAATATTATACACGTAAAAATTTGATATTCAATAAAGTTGGTAGTAGGTACATGCCAAGGCAGATAGACAAACAAACACACGTTTATTTATTCAACTTCTAATAGAAGCTCATTAGAATGGTCTTATTCATATTATTCGGAATCGATTCAGAATGCACATTTTAGAATGGGAATTGAATTGATGTATTTATTATTATAGCTGCTTATTGGCAATAAAAAATTACGTTCAAGTATATTAATATTTTATGTATGTAATAGTATACATAAGTTCTAAGTTAAATTAACAATACTGGCTAAGTCTGGAGAGGAAGGCGTCGATCGTCACGTATATTTCTAGTTGGGGCGATCGTTGTGTCTAAATTGTTTCGTGATTATGTATTATTTTTAAATAAAACAATGTATTTTTATTCGAACGAGCTAATACTTAAAATGAGTATTTTTACAGTCGATATTTATTCTTTAAAAACAGCCTGGGCTAATCTGAACCAATAAAACTCCTTTTAACACGTTATTTAACATTCGCTATCTGCCTGTGAATGTCCGATTAAAACCGAATCGAAGATTAATATGAACAAACAGGAAATAACGTAAAAAAAGTTTTCCTCACTATAGGTACATTTGTACTGTACGTAGGTATGTAATGTGCAAATCTTACGAATATGTTCTTCCCTTAGAGATGCGTTTCTACACGAAGGTGGCTTAATAAATACATAATGAGTAGGTAGTAAGATAAAGTTAATGATTTAAAAATAAGACATCATTGCATCAAATATCTATAATATGTTATAACTGAATTTTGAATTATATAAATAAATTCACATTTGCATTCCAAATTCATCGTGCTACGAAAAATGAAAATCAATAAAATTTTAAGCACGTAAAAAAAATATTTCTATGTTATGTGACGAAAGTCATAATAAGCTAAAATTGAATAACCGACTTTAGAATTTAAAAATAACGGTCACTTTTAACAAAGTAATTCAAGACTATTAGACTTTTTAGTGCATTAACTAAATAATTATTAAACATAGCATTCCCGTTTTAATACCTACGGCGCCACCTAGCGTGCCATAGAACAAACAACAGAACAGTTTAGTTACGCTTCTCGCCGCTAGATGTCGCTCTAATAAAACGTCAAAACTACATACCAGCGCCACCTGTTGTGTAGTAGCAGAACTAGCTCAACACTTGACCAGCAATGATTCCATCAACGCCATCTATTAGCACTGCATCCAAAACGCACTTTTCAAAACACAACCATCTAGCACACATCACATATAATTTTTTTCACGTTTTCAATTTATAATCCACATAAATAAGATGCACTGAATTTATCACATCTCCATAAATATTGCACTTTTTCTGACAAATTCGCATGTTCAATGAATACATCTGAAAAAAAGAAAAAACACATGTTAGCAAGTCACTAAAATACATGCTTTAAAATATTTTCACTGCTCATTTTTTGTTTCATGTTGAGTGGAGTATTGAATAACGATTTTTTTTTTATATTTTGAAAATTTTATATTGAAAAAAGTCAATAATTGCAAAATAATGAACACATAGAAGTACAAATTAAATCAATTGAACAGTAAAATTGTTTTATCTTAAATCTTAATGTTTCCCTTGCATAACCCTTGCACATTGTGGTATAAAACCATTTTGATAAGCCTAACCTAGATTTAAATTACAAGAACCACATGTTACATTCTATTGAAACATTCGCTTATTTTTGCTTTTTATTATCTCAATATATTTATAATTTTATAACCAATACTGATAAAGCAATAACAAAAGCTAAGACAGCCTTTTAATAAATTATGGTTTTTAATTATTTTTATTTAATTAAATACAAAATATCTGTATAAAAATCTCAAAATATAGTTATTACATTCATTTGAGATTGCACTAGAACATTCAATGTCTATTTTCTAATTATTAAAACGCAATGACCTTCTCTATGTGTCCTCTAAATAGTGCAAGCATGTGTCATCATTTCGTGTGTATTTAACTATTTACTTATTGCAAAAACGCATTTTAATACATACCCCGATCGTGTAGTCTTCCATTTCGTTATCTAAAACATTCATTTTATTTGGGAAAGTTTTTCAGAAAAATAACCAAAATGCATGCACTGATCAACCTCACACGAACTTTTGAACGTTTATTTTTTTTGGAAAAAACACTATTTAGGACTCTTCTGGTGCAACTGACGTGAAGACTATTCTATGCTTCGAAGCACAGAAATGTTAAATAAGTGACTTTTTAAAATGAAAACATAAAATTTCGATGTAAAGTGTAAGCACGTGCACTTTATATGCACTTATTAGAACTATTCACTGAATAAATGTTACAGAACTGTGGTATGCCTTATATGCGGCATAATTACTTTACACTATTTAAACTTTCTATTCTACTGCAAATTATTATAAATTTTATAACCAATTTGAATTACAGCGGCTGAAAAAACTACACAAAGAAAACATATGATCGATCGAAATTAAATTGAAGTGCACATGGACTTGTCTATGCTTCTATCTGTCATTCTATGGAACGATGAGTGAATGATAAAAATATAAATATGGGAAGGTGGTATTGCCAGATGAAACAATTTTGTTTTTATTAGATTTATTTTGTATACTTACAAAATAAGTTGAGTGATGATTTTTTGTACTTAAAATTGCTAGATGATTTTTCGTCATATATTAGACATAAGCACCTGAAAAAAAACATCGTTTATCTGTTTATCATTTTTACGCAAACATATTGTATCACAGCTTATCATTTCTAAATTAAAATGACTACAAAAATGTTTATCTTACCGGCTCATCTTCCACCCATAGACTTTCGAATTCTTTCTCGAATTTACCGACGATATTAGAATTAGATGTTACAATAACACTTTCGTGATTAGAAACCATTGCCTGAGTGGACCAATTCAATGAACCAGACATAACAAAACCTCTTACAGGTTTTGATTTTAGCTGTTTTATGGGATGCCTTGCAAATTGTGCGTGCACGTTTAATTTTTCTGCATATGCTTTAAGTACATTTTTCCTCTTGATAGCTTTTGGGCCGTCAATGATGCAGAATTTGTGATGCATAAGAATAGATTTTTTATTCATTTGTACTTGTATAAAACCTGAAACGAAATAAATTGTCAAAATAATATGTTCTGTATATTTATAGGATAAGTAAAAATTTAATTATACGTGGATAGTAGATAGGATAGATTACTTACTATATTCCTTTAATTTTTTTATTTGCGATGGAGGTGTGAATGCCATATCACTGTCAACAACTATTCTTACAAGCACATGTTTCTGTCCCAACCTTATTATTTGTTCTGCTATTTCACTGCTTGTTATAAGGTACATACAAACATCTAGAGTTTCCCGGGCTGACTTAATATATTTGATTAATTTAAAACAATTCAATTCCCTGCTTTCACATATAGTTACATCTTTATTCGGTGGTACTCTGATTGTGTGCCGAACAAGATCATCCGAGAATAATATAACATCATTTATTTCTCGATTTTTCATATTTAAAACATCACTGCATATGTCGTCACTAATTGGGTCGCAATCAGGAGCTTTTCTTTGATTGAAAAAATATTTGCATAATTTTTTCACCACCTGTGAAGCCACTACTACAGTGGCTGTAGACGCTAGGAGAATCTTCGCACTTTTCCAATCCATGATGAGCATTTAATTTAACACAATATATTAAGTAACAGCCACATAAAATAAAATTATTATCACAATTTCACCACCACGCTGTCCACGCATTTCATTTTGACTATAATTAGAGGTATGACAAAAATAAAATTCGAATACCCTCAAAAATGTTGACAATTTCTGTGCTGTGTTAAATTGCTATATTATACTATTGAGAGTAATCAAAAGAAAATTTTATAGATTCAATTTAATAAGAATATTGCTATTGTAATTTTAAAATAATATCAACATATTCATGATTCTTAAAAACCAAATACGTAAGTATTTGACTCAAGCCGTTTGATTGTCTGGGTGGAGCATCTATAGATAAATATTAAGTCTGTTGTTGTCAAATAAAAATAAATTTGAAATCTTCAAATTTATTCGTGTTCCAATTTATTTTATAAATTTGAAATTAACAAAATATAATCCTTTATCCTTGTATATAATTCGTTAATAAGTGAAATATTTTTTAGAGAATTATCATGTTCGCGTCGTAAATATACGCAGCTAATGTTTATTTTGGGACAAAGAAGTCGTTAGTTAATCAGTGTTTATTTTAGAGTTCATAATATTTTACTGTTCTAAAATAATTATAAGCCAAATGCATACCATTGATTAAGAGAAAATGCCGAAAATTCCATATAAAGTTGAGAAGCAAGAGGACGATGAAGATTACGAGATCGTCTCCTTCGAGGACTTTTGCGATAAATCCCCAAGCGCTAAAGCGGATTTATTGACTCTAAACGATAATATAAATTATCGTTTGTACTATGAGAGTGGTAAAGAAGGTAAACTCGGTGAGGCTGGTGAACCTTCGGGCGTAAATGATCATACAGAAACATCGCTAAATGGGTCGAAAACATCGCACAAGAAAAAGGTTCCGTTTGCGCCGTTCGGGAAAAGTGACAAATCTCGTCGAGGCTCATTGTTCAGCGGCGTGATACCGAAATCACGACCTGATGGTGATTCTATGAGGGAACATAGGTAATTATGAAATTCTTACAGTACATGAGGGTAAAATTGCTTCTAGTTTTTGTTTAACTACTCTCAAAAATTTTATTTATATTTGGTTGAGAAATCTATCTTAATAGCTTAATGCAAGAAAAAAATGGTAAAAATTTAGAATGTGGACCGTCAATGGGGGGGGGGGGAGGGGAAGGGGAGGGAAGGGGGGGGGGGGTCGGGGGGAACTCCTAGGTACCACCCCCCACCGGCGCAGACCAGTAGTTCCTGAGATATTCAAGGTCAAAGTTTGAGGTTATAATTGGGCCTAAAGTTACAAATAATGGATGGTAGGATAAACCTTTCCCTTCCCTCCACTCCCAAACTCCCTCCAGTTTCACTATATTGCTTCTGCTTCTGCTCCAGCGCTGCGGGAAGTGCAGCCCTATCACCCTTGCGTAGCTAAGTACAGGCACCTAACTCGCCTACGCAGCTTCGGCTGTTTGGTCGCCTTCGGCGACCAGCCTCAGCCGCTTCGGCTCGTACGGTGCCTGCACTTAGCTACAGCGGGCGAGGGCTGCTCTCCCTCCGCGCTTCCGATTTTTTACATACACTCTAGGGGTAACAGCGGAAGGACCACGTGGAGTCGGGGTTGACAGATTTGGTTATGTGACTGTTCATCTTTTGTGTAATGGATTTATGTGTGTTACATTACCCATAATTGTTATTGTTAGAATTACTAACTTAAATTGAATAAGAATGAAATGTAATTGAACTGAATTATTAATTAATAGCCGAGCAGCTACATTGCTGATGTGATGATGATATGTAAACTAGTGTTTTGTGTAATGTCTTTATCTTTACTAAAATACTTAATTTAACTTTGTGCGTTGTTATTATTATCCAATATGTTTATATTTTAGAGGAAATATAATAAAACACAATTATTTTAATGAATTTTAAATATTAATAACCAATTTAACATATTTTAACTTCTAGTTCTTTTATATACAATAATACTAAAATAACCATCAATTTTTGTATTTTATAAAGTATTATTGTGAGAAAAATATCACTAAAGCTGTATGAGTGAATCCTTTGCTAGTGACAAGCATCTGTCAACGTCAAAATTACGAAAAGTAGTACAAAATTAAACAAATTTGTTTATTTTATTATAAAAAAAATACGCGGCTTCACAAGTTGAAACTTCGTAAAATTACTTCTCAGAGTCTTATCTTATCGCTATAAAATCGCCGATATCCAACTCGACGGTCCATATTCTAAAGTTTATCCGAAAAAAATTATCTGTAAGTTTACAATTTCTTTGATAAATTATTGACATATTGTAAAATCCTCAAAAGTATTAGGATAGGTTCCCTGAATTTTTTAATGACATTCATCATGTTCACTTACCACCCTATGTAAGTATAACAAAAAATATTTTACATCATTTACAGTAATAGTCATTTGATCGCCAAGTTCCTAATTAAACTAAACATTTAAGCATACATAGGGACATAGGGACAGAGAAAGCGACTTTGTTTTATACTATGTAGTGATAGTCTAGTCAAGCTATAATCTTCACATAATATTTTATTTTCTTACACAACATTGAAAACTATTTTACATTACTCTCGAAGGTAACATGTAACATGGAAGACATCAATCTTAGTAATAATAAAAACCTAAACTAACTGGAGTATTCTTTTTCAGTCTATTATTGAGTGTAAGTTTTGTTTCATTTGTCTAAACTAAATTAAAATTTTGTAAACAGTTAAAACTAGTGTCAATCATAAAGCTTCTAAAATTAAAAGTCTTTTACTTCTATTAGAAATTAAAATATCTATAGTCTATACTATCTATACTAATATTATAAAGAGGAAAGGTTTGTAATTATGTATGTATGTATGGTTTTCACGCATAAACTGCTGGACCGATTTCAAAAATTCTTTCACCATTAGAAAGCTGTATCTTCACTGAGCAACATAGGCTAAGTTTTATCCCGGAAATCCCACGGGAACGGGAACTATGCGGGTTTTTCTTTGAAAACGCGGGCGAGGCCGCAGGCGGAAAGCTAGTAAGTAATAACATAACTTGGTGTTTACTCAGTAATAAAATTCATATGATTAAACAAGACAGGTGTTATTTTATTCAGCCTTTGTACTAACAATTGGTTTATCTTTTATACACTTTATACCAATAACCATACTATTTGCATACATTGTTTTAAGTTTGTTTTATCTGCTCAATATTTAACCATAAGTTTTCTCTAACTGTGCATTTATATCAAAGAAACATTGAGCTAGAGCAAGAGCATTCTTTCGTGATCTATTAGTGTAAACGAAAACTCGTATTCAGTGTTGTTCAGTATTAGAACATTGCATAGAATCTTTTTGAACGCACTAAAAACAACGAAAGAATGCTCTACGCCTGTTAACACTAAAAGAATTTGACATAGTGGGGTTAGAATGAGCATTCGCTTGTTTGATGTAAATGCATCGTAACACTATTATGTACGCTCGTATTCTATTATTACAGACTAGCTGTGCTCCGCGGTTTTACCCGCATTGTTCCGCTCCTGTTGGCCTTTATCCTTCCTCGATAAATGGACTATCTAACACAGAAATAATTTTTCAAATCGGACCAGTAGTTCCTGAGATTAGCGCGTTCAAACAAACTCTTCAGCTTTATAATATTATTAATTTCAGATACGAGCGTTTCTCACCCCGTCGTGGCTGTCTCAACCGCTGGTTAGAGCAAGCGGCTGGTCTCTTGCCAGGGATGTTGGTAGCAGGGCTGTTATGTGCGCTGGGTGTGGCCACGTGGTGGGCCGTGGGGGGTGCGCTCGCAGGGGGGTGGGGGGATGATCAGTATCGGTGAGTTGTTAAAGTGTTGTATTTTTAGTAATATGGTAAATATAAACAAAAAAAATTTGTTTATAGTCTGGTTGGAGGTGCTAATATCAGGAACTGATAGTTTCTTTTTCTTTTTAAAAACAAGGAAACCAGTTCTGCTATTAAAAGCCTTTTCTATTATTTCCTTTATTTATTACTTTTTATTCATGCATAATTTTTAATCAATGAGATTTATTTAACAAAGGAATGTAAAGGAAATTTGAATTAATATGTACAATAAATTTCAGGAAATTATGGGAAAGAGTTCATCCGGATGAAGTGAAAAATGTAATTGTGCCGTTGAATGTTGAAAAGGTAATTTACACTTTATACTAAATACTTATTTTTTCTTTATCGCTTAAGTAGGCACTTATTGCAGTTTAAGTTTTAACATTGTAGAACACTAGCAATTGATATCGTGTTTCCAACATTTATTAAATTTATAAAATGAAATGTATGTTACAAATTTATCATGTCAATAATTATACCACCCTAAATACGTCAATTTACAGCCAGTGAAAACCGAATACCGTCTCCATGATCACAACAACCTGAGCACAAAGAACAGAAGCAACGCGACCGACAACAAAAAGAAGGAAGTCAAAAAGGGTTTTCTGGAACATTCGCCGGAGGTGATGAAGGAGTTATGTGCAAGGGTGGTGGATGATGCAATGCGGTTCGACTGTTTTCCGCAAGATGGCGCTAATGAAGATGAGTGTGTGAAACGAGGTATGGCTTTAAAGTTATTTTTAACCGACTTCAAATAAAAGGAGGAGGTTATCAATTCGGCCGGTATAATTTTTTTTATTTTTTATTCTTATATTGTTCTAAAATCTCATTTATAACCCTCTTTTATTAGCTTCACCTGTATGTTTGTGTGTTTGCATTGTAACAACGTCAGTTCTTTAAATCAGAAATTGTTTGTTGTTTTTAAAATGGTTTATTAGTTAAATCAAATCTTAAAATTGCTTGTATCGGTCATTATTACTATAAATATGGAATTGAAAAAAGTTAAGCAAATGTGCAGTTCTAACAAAACGAAATAATATATTATTTTATGCCGTCGTTACTAGATTACGTGTGTTGTTGAATTTTGTTGTACTATCAAATGTCGAATATTAAAATGACTCTACTATAAGTACTTTATTTAAGTACAACCTTCCGCCTGCGGCTTCGTCCGCGTTTTCAAAGAAAAGCCGCATAGTTCCCGTTCCCGTGGGATTTTCAGGATAAAACCTATCCTATGTGTTAATCTAAGTTACCCTCTATATGTGTGCTTAATTTCATTGTAATCGATTCAGTAGCATTTGCGTGAAAGAGTAACAAACACACACATACACATCCTCACAAACTTTCGCATTTATAATATTAGTAGGACTTACATTAAAGACAAAGTGAAACTTCTTTATCGGGGTTGGAAAAAAAATTAGTGTAACATTTTTTCGTTACGTGTGACATTTTTCCGTTACGCGCCATCTTTTACTTATCCCTACCACGCGTGATTCGACGTATTTCTGTAAAGTTGTATATAGTAAATTATTTTTTGAAAAATAAGGTCATAAAGAAGTTTCACTTCTTATGTGTGTACACTAGTACATGCACACATTTTTTTTAACCCTTATCAGTTATCCATAATCCAAAAATACGATAATCTATCATTGAGATAATATTACTACGTATGGAGGAGACACCACGAACAAAATCTGTGCGCCATTTTTTTGCTCTAACTAAGTTTTAAAAATTATTATCTAGTTAGGTACTTACCGATGAAAGTTATTCCTTTGCACTTTTCCGTATTATTTGTATTATTAATGCAATATCGTAACACACACGAAGGCATATTTGATGCGTTTCACTTTAAATCAAATAAAAAATGAGCGTGCAGTTACGCCATATGGCGTATGTTGAGCGGAACATAAGTGATGTAGGCGGTGTCGTCTCCATATGTATATCTTAATGTAATCTATGAATTTCTTGCAGGTTGTTGCTGGAACGCCAAAGACCACCTGCCGTACTGTTTCTACCCGCCCCAATACGAAACGTACCAATTTATGAACAGCACAGAGAACAAACACGGCATGACCGTGTATTATTCCCGCGCTTTTGATACCGGATATCCGGGGCAGTTTGATGTTGCCAGGATCGATTTTAATTACCTCACAGATGATATATTGCAAGTTAAGGTAATTTTTTTTAACTGAATTTTTATTGACTTCTTTTTATAATTTTTTAAAACGCGAAAGTGTTTTTCTGCTTGTTTGTCTTTTTACGTCGCAAAACGCGATTGTGATACGATATTTTGTGTCTACTAATATGTAATCATTGTTTTTATGTAAAACTAGCTTTCCACCCGCAGCTTCGCCCGCGCAGTCAAAGAAAAACCCACATAGTTCCCGTTCCCGTGGGATTTCCGGGATAAAACCTATCCTATTTCCCGGGGTAAAAAGTAGCCTATGTCCTTTCTCGGGTATCAAAATATCTCTATACCAAATTTCATTCAAATTGGTTCAGTAGTTAAGGCGTGATTGAGTAACAGACAGACAGACAGAGTTACTTTCGCATTTATAATATTAGTATGGATTAGTCTATCTAATAAGTTATCTATATAATATCTGACCTTATACTACTTCTTCAACCTTACTTCAGAGATGTTACCTTCAGCCGATCAGCAGTAGATTACTAAATTAAATTTATTTAACTTATCTATAGTTTTATTCAGGCAACATAAGACCAACAATTTTACATTTACATAATTTCAATTTCAAAAAATATGCACTTGCATAATTATATAAAGTTATTTATAAATTTATAACATAGTACATAGATATTCATAATTAAAATGCATTTTTATTTTTAATCTTTTTTTATTGGATTTTTTTTATGTACTAATTTTTTTTCTAAATAATTAACTATCTCACAGATATCAGACGCAGAGCACAAACGCTTCGAACCCACGTACCCCGAAGTGCCGCTTGTTTTCGGTTCTGTTTCTCATGTACGTTATAGAGTACAAGTCGACAGTTCGGCTGTTGGTTTCAAAGTTATAAGGAATGAAGATAATGTTACCATGTGAGTATATTGTTAGGTATTTGTAGAATAAATAATATATTCTAGGAAATTCCCAAAAAATAATAATAATCAAGTCTGAAGCAGTAATGTAAGTTACAATATATAAGAGCTAGCGCGCAAGAGCAACTTTTGTCTCGCAACTATTTAGTCTCTCCCATCAACTCTATGGGCGTAGTAAGAAAGTGCGCGCACGTAGCGACGCAACTCCCCATAGAGTTGATGGGAGAGACTAAATAGTTGCGGAGACAAAAGTTGCTCTTGCGCGCTAGCTCTTAGAGCTAGCGCGCAAGAGCAACTTAGTTGCCCGGCAACTATTTTGTCTCTGTCGCTGTCTCCTCGCAAAGTTTTGAACGATGCGCACACGAAAGCGACAGCAACGCAACTTTTTCTTTAAAATTTTCTGCATTTATCAACATGGATTTGGAAGAGACGGTTGTGGTCTGTGCTCTTGTCACGCATAGTTCCCATTCCCGTGGGATTTTGGGATAAAACCTATCCTATGTGTTAATCCAAGTTACCCTCTATATGTGTGCTAAATTTCATTGTAATCGGTTCAGTATTTTATGCGTGAAAACTGAAAACCATACATATGTACATACAAACCTTTCCTCTTTATAATATTAGTATAGATATGTAATCGTAATTGAAAAAAGTTAAGTAAATGTGCAGTTCCAACAAAACGAAATAACATATTTTTCTATGGCGTCGTTACTAGGTTACGTTGCTGAATTTTGTTGAACTGTCAATGTTGCCTATTAAAATGGCTCTACTATAGACAGAAAAACTACTAATAATAAAAATAACTTCATTAAAAACAATATTATTTAGATGTGCTATTTATTAAATAGGTTTGAAGTCGGTGCCAAGCACTAAGCACTTAGTATTAAGCCCGTTTACCGACATCAAACCTTTTTAGTAAATAACACATCTAAATAATATGTAGTAATTAATAATATCAAATCTTTTTTATTTTTTACTTTTCCGTTTTTGAAGTCGGTTGTTTTTAACGAAGTTATTTTTATTTAATACTTTTTAGTGTATTTTTCAACACGAATCAAACGAGCCCAAACTCGATAAAGTTGAGTCAATATATTACTATTTCCTATGGCCACCTTCTGATTCCATCATCAAATCAGCGCTATGTCATAATAATGTTTCATCGCTATCCAATTTACATACGTATACAAAATTTCAGCTCAATCGGTTACCTGGAAATGAATCAAAGTTACTTGCTACATTTCAATTAAGTCATCGAGACCAGACAAAAATGCTCACAAAATAAAAACTACTGGGCTTATCCGAATAAAATTTATGGGACCAATTCCACACCATTCCGCATCAAACAAAAAAAGAATCACGTAAACCGGTTCAGAAACCTCGGAGTAATCGGTGTACATACATAAAAAAAATATACCGGCCGAATTGATAACCTCCTCCTTTTTTTTGAAGTCGGTTAAAAACTACTGTGTACGAGAATAAATACGTTGACATAAATACGTACTATCGCTACGCCGGTTACGCGGCAACTGGCCGGCGGCCGCCGACCGGCAACGTTTTTGTCGCCGTGCGCGCACTTGCATTGAAACCAATAGATAGGGCGACAGTTGCGTCGCGGGCTTGTCTCCGAACCCGCGGACAAAAAAGTCTCCCGGGAGTTGCGTCGCTACGTGCGCGCACTTTCATACTAGCCCATAGGTGGGAGAGACAAAATAGTTGCGGAGACAAA
>CAJQZM010027537.1:0-16041 GCA_907164665.1 Colias nastes | reverse complement strand
TATTTTATTGCCTTTGTTTGAATTTTGAAAAATACTTTAATACTTAAAGTACAAGAAAATAGAAAAGCATTTACGTTATATTGTCACGTACTGAAAATATATACACCTAAATATTGTTTTAAATTGTCCATTTGTAAAAGAGAACCGGCGTACGGAACCATGTGACTGTGTCGTGTTAATATAAGCAAAATAGAGGGGTGATTGTATATGAAACCCGCATTCAATATTGTAATATTAATTTCGAAGATTCAAGAGAATAAAGAGTTAATAAAACAACATATAATTTTTCTTCTTTACAACTTCCCTTGTGAGTTATACCTACAACATATTATCCTATAATCCTTTATACACGTTGTACATAATATAACGTATCCAATTTATAAATTATCATCAAATACCTACCTAATTATATACCTATAGGTACCTATAAATTTCATGAAGATGTCCATAAGACATCAGTTATGAAGATCACAGTATCTATGATCAGTATGTGAATTAAAGCTATGCGTGTATATTTGAGACATTATAAATAGAGTAGGTAATTAAATTTGGGTATCACGAAAATGAAAACATATGGTAGCGAAAACAGTGCAATTGTGTGGATAAAACAATTTATTTAGCTATTATTATTTATTTCAAAGACAATAATTATGTAGTACCTACCTAAGCAGTGTGTTTTGGTTTCCAAAATACCTAGATCTTGCTTGAATGAAATTGATATAATAATGAGGAATGAATTGTTGAGCCTTATAATATTATGTTTAATAATCGTAGGTATAATTATAAGACTTATTATAAATCCGAAAGAAACGAAACACCGATCTCTAGAGATAAAGATTAAAAATTGGATTCATATCACATAGAGACGTCTAGAGTCATGTGAAGAATTGACCTCTTTTCAAATGTCCAATATATCATAACACTGTTACATCTAATCTGTTTAAAATAAAAACTTACCTAACAAAATCATTTTCTAATCGGTATAGGTAATCAAAATATTTCAACAATTTTTATACCTACTGAGGTACCCATATTCCTAATTCCTATCTACTTAAACATTTCTATTCTATGCATAGCTCTATATAAATAATTATTGAAAAATATATTGTTTTTCTTATCTTCTTAGACATCGCAAACATCTTTTCTATCTTGCAGTTTTATGCTTTCTTCCGGTCATCTATAAGTAATGTTTTCCCCAATTTAATGAGACATTAGATTCTATAGATCCAAAGTTATTTAGTTTATGCATCACTTCTGTAAGTGGAAAATTCAAAATATAATAAATAATAAAACTTAGTATCTACGTTGTACCTATAGGTATCTAGGTAATACTGATCCATATGTTGTTTTTCATGAATCATAATATTACTACTCCATTACATACTCCATTCAAGTTAATCGTCATTTTGTGAATCACTAGAAAAGTAACACTTCAATCATTTTCAGAAATTCCCTGTAAATTATAACCTTAAAGTTTATGTCCCTAAGCAATTAAAATGTTTTAATAGGAAAATTGCTTCTTATTCCAATAATGCATAAAAATTAAAGTCTGTAATAAATATTATAGAAAATGAATAGATATTTATAATGTAGGTCCCTATTGCCGAGCCTATTACCTACATATAAAGGATCTTACCAAGATACCCACGTAGCGCCTACATATCAATTTTTAATTCATATTTAAGTACAAGTTAATACATTTACATAAATGGAATTAATAATTTAGATTGGTTTAATTAACATATTAGTGATAAAAATTACAAAAATCCTAGGCACGGATTCCATTATTTTCTTTATCAATGCGCTGAGAGCCAGCTCTACCTACTTAAAACAGAATTAAACTTTAACCGTAACTAATATTCACACTGTCGGCAACTCATTCTTTTTACAGTAACTGTCTCATATATCATTACAAAAAAGAAAAAAGCCATTGCCCTAATAGTTAAATGCCCCTAAATACCAATAACATTTGTCGGATCCCCGCCAAAAACAAACCATGAGTTATATCCATAATGTAATGTATTCTGCCATTCCGCCATTTTCCATTCTCCACAGACACTAGTGCTGTCAAATAAATTTCAGACCTACGGAATTCACAATAGGTGGGATCGTTTCACGTTGAACTCAGAATCGCTTAGCAATTCACTTCCCCATTCCAAATGAAAGCTACGCAAAGCTAGTGATGAGTTCAAACGATTTTGCGCTTACAGCCAAAAGTAATTTTTTGTACCGACCTTTCGGTTTTTGTTGATAGTTTTTTCTAGTACCCCTATCTTTTGACATTACCTTTATGGCGCCTGATATCTTATGGTGTGATCGTAGCAAATTCTTATGGCAGTTAAAACGATCTAAAGCTGTTGTTGTAACCAAAACAAATTCAGTTGCAATTCGATTATCTATTATGGGAACTTTTATTGATTTGACCCCTTACATAATTTCTTACAAGCAATCATTCATTTTATACATATTGCAAAACTCTTTATTAGGAGTATAATTGAAATTTATCACAAAGATTGATATTCTTAGAATACTATCCTATATCATACAATTTACAATAAACTTATAAAAACTGAATACCTATAGCTTATAAGGGTCCATGGAACAAAAGATATCAAGGTGAACATATTATTATTATAATATTATTATAATATCCGTATAGGGCTTTAGGTAGAGTAGAACATGAAAATATCATTCAGTAATAGTACATTTACAGTTTGACGTGTAAATAAGAGTTCATATACAAATAATCGTTCGTTAGGCGAACGTTAAATGGCACTGCATAGCCATAGGGTAGGTACTCGCTGCCAATTTCACGCCCTGACGCTCTTGCATCGACCTTTAATTACGCACTGCCAAGGCATTTGCGACTCTAGAACCTAGTAAACTAAAGCTCTATGTTCAAGCTCTGGTAAAATCAAAATTGCGTTCTAATAATTTAATAATAAACCAACAGCAGTGAACTTTCCTAATTTAAAAATAATTCACTCTGCCCTCTGCAATAATTTTCAGTAGGTAGGTACTTATATAATTCAGTGTCATTATTTATTTGTAATGAGAGGTCTGTAGTTATGTAAAATAGATATTGCATAATCTTACTGCATCTATATCTAATATATATTTTTGTTTATTTGAAAGTAAACCTTCTAAATTGAACATGGCGACTGCGATCCGCTTGCAAACACTTCCGAATACGATAGAAAACTTGATTCTTTTATATTATCTTGGTTTCGATTTTATTGTTCGAGGGAAATTGTTTGACTGAATTCAACATCTTTATTGAGTTTATTTTGAAAATTTTAAATTTGTATTTATATTACATAAACAACATTTGTGTTTGAACTTCTTATAATGTAAATGTTTTTTCTGTAAACATTTTAAAATTTACTCAAAGGTTATTGAAGTAGGTTGGTATCATTTTTATAGCCATAGTATAGTCAAAAATTAAACTAAAGTCGGCTTTGATGTCTTATTAATTTAATCACATAAAGCATGTGTTGTGTAACATTGTCTAGCGACCATGACGTAGATTTATAAGATGAAAGCTTTCCGAACTAACCTTCGGCAGACACCATATTAAATTACTGTTTAATTTAGATTAATTATTACTTTAACAACAACAATAATTAATTTAAAATTATAGTGTCTTCTTTCATTTCATGATATAGCTTTGAATAGCTTAAGTTTAAACCATTATGGACTTATTTATAAAAATCTTAAATGTCTATTCTAGAAGAAAATTATAACAAAACGTAGACGAAGCGATCAATCATAGGTAACCAAATTCTAATTATTATTCTTCTTAAATAATATGAGTAAATAAAAAGCTCACCTTAAAAGCCCACAATTATCTTATTTGTTTTACAAAATTCTATAACATGTTAACAGTACAGTTTACCTACACGCTTTTGGTTTTCCATACTTTTGTTCAAAATCAATAACGTTTAACTACGCTGTAGGTGGCATTAGGAAATAACAAGTTAATTAAAAGTTAAAACATAACGTATTTCGGCTTATTCCTTATATAAATAAACCTACCAAAAGTGATATATTTGAAAGGTTTTATCATTAAATTAATATATAATTATAAAATCCATACTAATATTATAAATGCGAAAGTAACTCTGTCTGTTCGTCTGTTACTCAATCACGCCTAAACTACTGAACCAATTTTCATGAAATTTGGTACGGAGATATGTTGAGGATATGTTGACCCGAGAAAGGACATAGGCTACTTTTTATTCCGGGAAAATGACGCAATCCCGGAAATCCCACGGGAACGGGAACTATGCGGGTTTTTCTTTGACTGCGCGGGCGAAGCCGCGGGCGGAAACCTATTATGTATAATATAAATTGCGTTTCGACACTCTTATTTACATAGTGAATGTTAATGTAAAATCTTTGAATTAAGAAAACAGGCAGGAAAGGACACAACTCAAAATTCTTTAAAAGATTACGGAGTGTGAATCTTTCAGGAGATGTTGTATAATTTTTTTAAAGATATTTTGATTTCTAGTGCGTTATTAGAAACACTAATTATTAAAAAGAACAATTCAAAACAATATATTAAAATATTATTGTAATTTATTTCCAGTATAAGCCTTATCTTGCAAGATGATAAAACTGCAATAATAATGTTTAACATCAAATTTTCACATAAAACTAAAAGTTATTAACTTTAACATGTATGCTAGAGGCAATATTAAGATGGAGGAATTTCGCCGACTCATACACTGGATATTGCTGCAGAATTTCACACGATCATTGAAACTTTTACGATCGAAACATAGATTTACCTAATACACGCCTACACTGTATGGCAACCTATTGTTAAGGAACGTAAGCATTTACTATCGATGAACTAAAATCGTTTAGCTTTACAGTACCGATTAGGTACCTAATATTATATATGTAGTTCTGTTTTATTCCCTATGAAGAGTATAGGTATCTATTATTGAGCTTGCAGTAAAGCTACTAAAAGTAACCTAAACAAAAATTTGGAAGTAATATGTAGTAGGTAGGTGAAAAGTTTTTAAGCAGACTGTTATTCATCCTACACCTACATGTTGATTGGGATAATATAATAAGCTAAATGTCGAATTTTAGGGCAATAATCGCTTGAAATCAACACACATACAAATTCACATTAAGTTTCTATTAAAACGGACTTTTTATAGTATATTTTTATATAAATTAAAGTAGCGGTTTCAGTCTAAACTAGTTCGCGGTATTCTATGTCACGTTTCGTGCCAAACAACTTTGGGAAAGGATGCAGTATCGATCGCCGACTTACGTAAACCGTGAGAGCAACACAAAGAACCTATTAAGTATTTACAAAAGAGCGATGACAAATATTTCTACCCCCTTTATATTTGATTTTTTAATAATAGATACATATAGGTGTATTTTGACTTGATCATTATTTTGGTAATGATCGATGAAACATCATTTTTTTTATTGTTTAGTATTTAATAATTTTAAATGTTTTACTGAATAAAATATGTGTAATAAATAAATCAATTTCGAATTTATTATTTATTTGGGTGTAAACGTATAGAAATGTAAATATGAATTTAATGTATTATTATAATAATTCTGTATCGCGATGATAACATATTTTTTGCCTAATTAACATACTGATAACTAGTAAGAAATTATATATCAATGATCACTTTCATATTATAACCTATAATAATAATTATTAAAACTTTTTAATTTACCTTATCCTTTTAAAAAATATTAGCAAATATTGCTATAGAATAAACATAGGCGTTATAAAATATTCGTATTAAAGAAAAATTTTGATTTATACAAGTTAATTTGAGATTATAAAAATATTGTTGTATGACTGTTATGTACATTGAGATTGCTTTTTTCATCACGCTTTCATCCGGCAGCTTCCATCGCTTTGCGACTGCGCGAAAACTTGCTAATAGTTACATTGATTTTGCAGATAGAAGCCAGGTCGGAGTTTATACCTACCACGTTACACTAAGCTACCCAAACATTACATCTCTATACCTACCATCGCTTACTCTCGACTGGTAACGTGAAATATTTTTGAACGAAACTCCGCAATGTATTACGGACATTGATTAAATATTTTATGTAAGAGGAATGGCGGTGGTTCTTGTACAAGAGAACATCGCGGTACGTATAATAATAGCAATCTTATTGGCAATAGTCGTTTCAAACGAAGCTGGTTTGGTGTGATCAACAAAAATGAATTGCTCAAATGAATTATTTAGGCGTTCTGTTAAACGTACACAAAATAATCATGACAGTCTTTTGTTTATTTAAAAATATACAAATTTGTTTCTTTATAATTTGCTTGTTTGTTTAACATAATATTAAGCTCTTACACTGAACTATGTAACAATACGGAAGTTGTTCTTACGTATCATTAGATTATCAGAGAGCTTTACGTGAAAAATCATAAGCAATAAATATTCCACCTTAACTATCCTTCATATACCGATATTAACTACAAGTTTTATATGAACAAAGCGAATACCTAGCTCAAAGAAACAATGCCTTATCTCATTACCGCATCGATCTTATAACCCGTGTTTGTTAACAAATAAATGAACAGCACATCGTAGGGTCTCATAAATTGGTACAATTTAATTGGATCGCGTTAGGTAACAGATCGTTGGCGTGGAAGCCGCGAGCTACATTGAGGGTTATTCGTACGGTTAACTATCCTTCCAAGTTACGACTATCCTGTATCCGCCGTTTATCTGTGGAAAATGAACGTTTGCCGCTACTAGCACGGGAAAGTTAAACGTGCGGTGATGTAGCTAAAATCTATTTTAGTTTACGTTTAAATAAATCTGATAAATTCGTTTAAACTTTTCCTTTATAACTGAAAAATAAGTAAAAATTAGATACTATTCTGTTTTCAAACCTATAGATACGAAATTCTCACGACAATAAAGATATTAAAAAACATGAAATACCTAGGTAGTTACAAAGATATACATTTAACTACCGTAGTAAAAAACATTAATCGTAAATTATAATACTTTAACTTACCTAACAACCTACTTTAGTAATCGTGTAGTTTTGAACAACGTTTACATAACCACCTATATAAATACTTTGTATGTCTATCTTTAATTAAGTACTTGTTACATTAAACGCTGAATTTATGTAACTTCTGAATTTTTACGTGGAAACAAAAAATGTAATAATAATTTTATGAGAAACTGATAAACTGTGAATATTCCAAGAGCTAGTAGAAAGAAAATTTAAGCGAGTCAAAAGAGATCAGAACCGGAATATGAAGATCTCCGATAATGCACTGCGATCCCCTTCCTTCTTCCTTTTGTTAACAACTTAGAGGGCTAGGGAAGGCCATGTTATTTTGGACGAACCTTTTAATCTTTGTGTGAGTGAGCTTTTATACAGGTATGTGCAAAATATGAAGGTATGGATGGTTATATTACTGTATTATTGATTTTTCATATAAAGCTATTGTTGATATGGTATTAATATCCTCAGCAATATTTCAAATATGGTTATGAATTATGATTTAGTTCATTCATATAATAATACTAGACTGCCTAAAAATAGTCAATTATACAATGATTAATCTTTAATAGGAAATAGAAATACTTTCCCATTTTCATTGTTTCAAGTCTGTATCGAATGAAACCGTGGAAGCAAACCAAAAACGCACTAAGTCGCGTGATTCCAACAACTTATACGACTTTTGAGTTGCAAATGGCACCATCCTTATCTCCGCAGCAAGGTGATTTACTATAATTACAAAGATAGCGGTAGATGCCTTTGTTATAATTTTCCAGGCTGGCTCACGAACGTTTTCCCGCGCAAACTCATGAAAATGGAAGCCATTTTGTAATGTGCCTTGTTTTTTGATAAGGGTATTAAAATAACGGTGTATTCGGACGGCTTTTACTTAGCTATGGAAAGTATTTACACAGTTATTTGTATCTACGTGAGCTCCCATTTTGAATGCTAATTTGGGGAGGCGCTAATGAAATTGAATGTGTACGTTAATGTACTCGGCTACATGTTTGTTTGTATATATTGGTTGAATAAATAGCTATTATATACGTTATGTAATATTCAATGTGTGTTGTATTTACATCTGAATCAGTTATGGAAGAAGATATGTAGAATGTACAGCACAATTACACTAAAGATAAAAAAAGACATATAACATACCTACAAACCGAACAGTTTAATTGCATACAACTATTATTATTAATTATAGTAATAAGTATCCCACCAAAAACATAAAATATGTAAAAATAGGAGCCAAGTTCAACCTTCGCGTCGACTATGCCGAAAAAAGAATTCAGATCTAAATATGTGCCAAGTCCTGAAGACAGTCCAGAATTTTACCTATTTACAAAGATGTCTAAAATTCTTAGGTGAACTCTTGGGTGAACTGAAAACAATTTATTAATTAATTGTTTTATTTTCCCTAAAGAAAAATGTTTATTCAAAATATGACTTTTTTGAATTTGAATAATATTATAATTATTTACACAAAGCAAACAAATAATGACCTATTGAACCTCATAATTTGACCAGGTTAGTTTTTGTTCCACAGTTAAGAGAAAAACAAAAATGTTTTTTTTTTTGTGAATCATTTATTAGAAATCAACAAACGTAAGCAATTAATAAACATTTATTAAGTTACAAATTAATAATAATACACTTCATAATAATTATATTGCATTAAGCAATCTTATGTACACACGTCAAGATGAAGAATATAATTTAACAATAAAAATATATTATTTAAATCTTTTGTACAACTGTGTAGTTATTATTATACAGTGTGGGTCCAGTTTTGCAAATAACCAATTTATCTATCTATCTATCTACCTCAAGAATTGATTCCTTTCCACCCTAGGCTAACAATCAGCCGCCGGCAGCCGGTTAACAGGAATGAAAATACCTAGCATTGCTGGTGCAAGTAAGTGCGAAGCTATCATAACGAATCCCTTTGGTGCTGTTTTGTAAACAACTCACGCTGCTTGTGTTTTTCTATGTACATATTGCGGTCAGCCGTTTCCATCAGACTTTCCGCCGACGTAATGTCTTGAGCGAGCGAGCTTCCTTTATCTGCCTCAACACGCCCGCTGCCTGTCGCTCATTGCTGACTGCGTGGAGCAGTATGGCAAATTCGTCACCGCCAAGGCGGAATGCAAGATGGCGGGTATTCGCAAACATTTGCAGCCGTTGTGCGACTTCTTTGAGTACCGCATCCCCGGCAGCATGCCCCCAGGTGTCATTAATAATTTTGAAGTTATCGCCGTCCATAAATAACAGCGCGCTATTCTGTAGCGTGTCGGCGTCCTCGATCAGCCTGTCCAGCGCCGTGCAGAAGACCGCGCGATTTGCCAGTCCTGTCAGCGAATCCTGAAGGGCGGTTTTTTGCAGCGACGCATTTTTCAGCTGCAACTGAATTTGCCAATCTTCCATCTCATCCAGCAGACTATTAAAGTCCTGGGCAAAAAGGTGAAACTCTTCAATTTTTTCCGGTGACACACGGCGAGAAAAATTACGGTTACTGCGGACGTCGTGGACAACGTCAGTAATATTCTGCAGTGCGGCGTCAATATCACCGTGCAGGTGGCGTGAAATACCGAATACAATAACGGAGGCGAGTAATATGCAGGCCGTGAGCACGCCCAACGCAAGCCAGACGAACAGAGTAACGGTGGCGTCTGTTCCTATGAGGCGCATTTCACCGATAATTTTACCGTTGTGCCAGATCGGTTGTCTTATAGGGTGAGGGTAAAGCCACCCCGTGACCAGACTGCCAATCATATCATGTTGAGAGGCTTTTTCTGCCTGCCAGTGGATCAGTTCCCGGCCTTCGGAATCGACTACCTTTGCGGCGGTGAATTGTCCTTGTCTACCCAGCACCGAGAGCGTTTCATTGGCCGAGGCACTGTCGCGGAAAACGACGGCGGCCTCCAGGCTGTGGCTCACGGTCAGCGCCAGTAATTCGAGATTTTTTTGAGCGAATTGCTTTAGCGTCAGCATTGAAGCGACGGAAAGCAGCAGCCAGACAATTAGCATGGCGATAACCACGCTAATGATGCTGATTCTGCGTAATGTACCTTTAAATGTCGGACGTGACGAGGGGGTTAAATCCTTATTCATGACTATTATTCCCAGGCCTAGCCAGCAGTAATACATCGGGGCTAACACTGACGCCACTGCGCGTGAGGGCATCAAGATTTACCGAAAAAGAAACTGCGTCATTATGAATATTTAGGCAGAAAGCGCTGCCAATTATTCACTGCGGGTTCTGCTCGGCAATTAACAATAAAGGTCGAGACTGAAAACGTTATTTTAATTGCAACTGCTGTTGCGGTAACTCGTTACCAAAATAGATCCCGTCACACTGCACTCGTAATGCCTCTTCATCGGACTTAACAAGCAACGCTTGAAACGGTATATTGCTATTTTTATCGCTTAGCGGGGCCTCATAGGCGGCGGTCGAAAAAATACAAAGCCTGGGAAGCTCCTGAAGCTGGGCCCAGCGGGTATAGCTTACAATGTCGGAAACAATGGTTCGAACATTGTTGGACAGCACCGGACTTGCTGGCTGTGCGGCCAGCGTTCTGGATATAAATAGCAGGCAGACGATAAACGACGTAAATAAACGCAGCCCACGCCAAATAGACGAAGTTTTCACGCATCACCAGCCCAAAAGCATCTTAGCCGGTGAAACCAGCCTTTATTATTTATGATGTCGCCGTTGAGCAGATCACTCCCACATAATCCCGACATTCATTCCCAGGTGTGATGATATTCCTGATTATCAAAAATAATAACGAGAATGGAATGATAGCGTAAATCGTTATCGCTCTCCCACAAAAAAAAAACGCGCTCACGGGGGATAATATCAGCATAGAAGGGGAATTTTTAGTCGGTGTTTTGTGTGTTTGTGCATTTTTGCCCACAAAATACGCATCTTTATGTTGAATTTAATTTGATGTTTACAATTGTTGGGCCTCTAAGCGCTGTTAAATCGTTTAAGTGTAACGATTAATTTTCGTGGGTATATTGGATTACAATCTTTACTGTTGAGGGTTACAGTAAGTCCTCCTCCACGAGGAAACGACTATCGCAAACGAGCTAAATACAGGACCGCTATCATGCAAAAAGACGCGCTTAACAACGTTCATATCTCTGACGAACAAATACTCATCACTCCGGATCAGCTGAAAGCAGAATTTCCACTCAGCTGCAGCGCAGGAAGCGCAAATTGAGCAATCACGTCAAACGATCTCCAACATTATTGCTGGCCGCGATCCACGCCTTTTGATGGTCTGTGGAACTTGCTCCACGATCCGGAAGCCGCGATTGAATACGCTCGTCGTTTTAAAGCTCTGCTTGAACAAGTAAGCGATAGTACCTCGTGATGCGCCTATTTTGAAAAGCCTCGTACTACCGTCGGTTGGAAAGGGCTTATCAACGACCTGCCAGACCAGCCATCCATATGCATGGCTCGTTTGATGTAGAAGCAGGTCTGAAAATTGCGCGTCGTCTGCTGGTTGAGTTGGTTAGCCTTGGTCTGCCGCTGGCAACCGAGGCGCTGAATCCGAATAGCCCACAATACCTGGGCGACCTGTTCAGCTGGTCCGCAATCGGTGCTCGTACAACTGAATCCCAGACTCAACGGGAAATGGCCTCAGGACTTTCAATGCCGGTTGGTTTTAAAAATGGTACCAATGGCCTGGGAACGGCGATTAATGCCATGCGCGCTGCCGCTATGACCTACCGCTTCGTGCGCATTAACCAGGCGGGTCAGGTTTGCCTGCTGCAAACTCAGGGTAACCCGGATGGGCATGTAATTTTGCGCGGTGGTAAAGCGCACTAAACTACAGCCCGGCAGACGTCACCCAGTGCGAAGCCGACATGCAGAAGGCAGAACTGCACCCATCCTTGATGATAGATTGCAGTTATGGCAACTCAAACAAAGACTTCCGTTGCCAGCCGGGCGTGGCAGAATCCGCTCCAAATGGGTTCGTGTAATATTACACACGGCTACTGCTCGCCAGTTCTCTTCGCTTGAACTTGGCTTGACACGCTACCGTGTGGTTAGATATTAGCTAGTTTACTCATACATTTATTACTTAAAAAGGCTTAATGCAAAAATAAAAATCGTTACTTAATTTGCTTCTTATTATTATTATCTTGTCAGCTAATTAAAATTGTGCTTTTCAAAATATAGAATAGAACAAATTTCAGTAATATTCTCTTACAACAGAAGAAACCTTTGTTTTCCATTGTAAACATGGAAAAAGCGAGATAACATTTCAGCAGCAGTATTCCACATCAAATGAGATAAACAGTTTGTATTCTAGGCGTAGAAACAATACGAACGCAATACGTATCATGCAGGGAGTACAGATAAAGGAATTTCCGTAGCTGCGAAAGGAACCCGTACATTTTGTGTTACAAAGGCTGGAGTTTTTGTATAGCCCTAGTATTAATATCGCGATAATGCAAATTCCGTCGGTTTACGGCCTCGGAGCTCGTTCCAGCCGCCATTACCGAAAATTCAGCAAGGTTTCGACTCTAGAGGGCTTTCATGTATTTTCGCTGCGTTATCAAGTACCTTTTTTTAATATTGATAAATGTTAGTGTGTTAGAATATTTTTTGCTGAATATTCTTTGTTTAAAATAAAAGTAATTGGGAATATAAAAATAAGAGTGGTGGTATAAAAGACTCTTATATTCCATGGCTTATTTTCTTTTGATACTCTATGTAGGTAAATTCAATTTCTTTAGTGAGTTTACTCGTTAACATTTTCTAATGCTATTTATGCGAGTCTCCTGAAGTACTTACCTATATAATGAATCGTCTACCTACCTTCTAAATTACACTGTTTACTGTACCTAGTAGTACCTTATATCCTTATACCTACTTAATATTAGTAAATGCGAAAGTTTGAAGAAAGAGCGAATAATTATTTTTAATGAAGATGATAAGAGGGTAGATCTATTTTTTATCTAGATACTAGGCTACGCACGGTGTAACTTCGAATAGGATTTCTTTTGACCACGTGGGCGAACAGCTAGAGTATTACCTACCATTTCTCAAATTCTTATACAACCATAGAATAGAAGCATAAAGGATTAAATATTGATAGAAAATGTTAACACTGCAAAAGTCACATCATCCCGTCGACACCATATAACGTATTCTATTCAATTGTATGGAAAATCGGTGGGATTCAGACCCACCCTAAAATGATACAATTTATCTCTCTTCCTCTTACGTACAGTTAATGCGTTAAAGAGGGAGAGTGAATGAAGTTAACGTAATTGAGGGTAATATCAGAATAGTTTCAGTCTAGACGAGTAAAGTTGTAGGTTGCAAATTACGGGCGCAATAGTGAGCTGGTTAAAATATATTGTAATGGTACTTTAGCTCACGCTTACTTTAATTTATTTGACTTGGGATTGTGGACATTCCACTTAAAACTATTCATGGCCATAGAAATACTTTGACACGCTGGATTCTTGCTGGATTAATTTCGAACGCTTCTTGATTATTTGTATTTAAATATAAGTAAGTATTAATAAAAAACGGTAGATATACTTATTAATAATGAATATTTTTAAAACATCTACTTGAAACTGAACAACCGCGCTAGTTACTTTAAGTTACAATGTAGTTTCAGTTTTTGTTTTAGTTGCTATTTTGAAATTATTTATAATAGGTCATCTACATCCCTATTGATATCTAAGAGTAGAAGTTGACCAGAGTTGTAATGAATATCTAACCAAAATCAATTGTGAATAAATTTCTCGTTGCCTCTATCTTTACCGATATAGTTTATCTTTTCATTTAATTTTACATCCATATCTCTTTATTAAACATCTATCTATTTACAATTGTTGCAGTTTTTAAATTTCCATTAAGTGTAACAACAAACAAACACAAAAAATATTTGTTGAAACCTACTAAGAGTTACTTAAATAGGTAGCATTCATATTATTTGAAAACTATGTGAAATCACTACATAGTATAAAACAAAGTCGCTTTCTCTGTCCCTATATCCCTATGTCCCTATGTCCCTTTGTACGCTTATATCTTTGAAACTACGCAACGGATTTTGATGCGGTTTTTTTTAATAGATAGAGTGATTCAAGAGGAAGGTTTATATGTATAATAACATAGTGGAGAAGTACTGTTATTTTTGAGGTTTCTAATGTGATGTCGTAAAAAATTACATTTTTTCCGCTTACATTGCAAACGCAGGCTGAACCCTACGAGTTTTATCAAAATAATTTACTAAGTATTATACACATTGAAAAGGTTTACGGAAAAGTCAGTGATGGTATATGTCTATCTCTTATGGATAACCCACAATAACTTTTTTTTGTCATTTACTTTTTACGACAAATAATGGCTAATTTTCGAAGCGATTTTAACCAATACAGCATTAATCCTTAACCAATTAAATACCTTGAATACATTGTTCATTTAATATAGATCTATATGGCCCTTTACACCGTATGATTTAAGTGAATATTTTCGAAGATATTACAGATTTAAAAATTGCGGGACGTAGCGTTTGCGGCGGTACCGGCCGGCCGCCCGGCTATATATTTTACTAGCTGCTCCCGTGGTTCCACTCCTGTTGGCCGTAGCGTGATGATATAAAGCCTATAGCCTTCCTCGATAAATGAGCTATCTAACACCGAAAGAATTTTTCAAATCGGACCAGTAGTTCCCGAGATTAAAACAAACAAACAAACTCTTCAGCTTTATACTATTAGTATAGATACCCGTGCGAAGCCGGAGCGGGCCGCTATGTTTTTATATACAACGTTCACAGTTTTTCTGTAGTGTATTCAGTATCAGCATTGCACCCGTGCGAAGCCGGGGCGGGTCGCTAGTTATTAGATAAAACAAACCATTGAGCTTTTGCAGTAATATCACCTATAGGTAATGAAAACACTGATTATACCTACTTATGCGTAGTTAAGCCCTCAATGCCTTCAGTGTTTTTATGCGTTACTGCTTAAGAGTCCTTATCGATTTTAGAGTGATTTTTACTTGTTTCTGTAATTCTTTAGAAGCTCGTTTAACAAAACTAAATTAGTAACAATGTGTGATGATATCTTAAATTAAAGATTCATTCAATATCTAAAATACGTTCGAGACAATTTATTGATATTCATTGTCCAGTTTGTTTAATAGCCAATAACCTAAGGCGTGTTTCAATTTTTTCCATGCGGGACGTTCGTGTCTTTGTATTTTACACGGAATTTAATAGAAGAAGTTTTCTTATAAAATATACTAAGTACAGTAAAGACACTGAGACATCCTAAAATATGTTCGAGACAATTTATGTACTTTTATTGAAAAATTCAAAGAACATCTAAGTTAAAATAGCCTTACTTTGATGAAATTTTATGCGTATATGGCGTCGAATTTCTAGTTCTTACAACAGAGTTAAAAAAAAATAAAAAATACACACTAAATGATAGGTTAATGCTTAAAAATTTGCAATAAAAAAAATACATATTATATGTTTTATGAAAGAAATGGAATAATTTAAAGTTCTCTAGAATTTTCGATTATATACGGGAGCGCAAACGTTGTTACGGCAAATCTATATAATCGAATATTCTAGAGAATTTTAAATTATACCATTACTTTCATATAACATAGTAGTTAGTTTTTTTAAACGAGCTCCTAAAGAATTAAAGAAACAAGTCAAAATCACTCTTAAAATCGATACGGCCTCTTAACGTATCTTCTAAATAGAATAAACAAATTTGTTTTAATTTCATTAAAAATTAAATATAATACTGATTCTGTTTCAATTACTCCTTATAACAAAGTACCTAGTTTAGTTGCTTTTTCCTAATCCGAGGTAGAGCAACCCAGATAATTTCATTCTACTTCTTCGATTCAATTAAATAATTATTACAAAGTACCTAGTAATATATACTTGAATGTAAGTAAGGTGAATATATAAGTTTTTTGAATTTATATTTTTTGGTTTTTATGGCATTCAAATGCTTTATAAA
>CAJQZM010027536.1:0-13068 GCA_907164665.1 Colias nastes | reverse complement strand
ATTTCAAATCGGACCAGTAGTTCCTGAGATTGGCGCGTTCAAACAAACAAACAAACTCTTCACCTTTATAATATTAAGTATAGATACAAAGATTTTCCCCAAAAAAGTTTTAAATAACATTGAAACTAATTTCCCTTTAATATTCAGGAAAATAGTGTAAGAACTGAAGACAATCCTGAGGAAGCGGTGGAAGTGAAGACTGAACCAGTGGAAGCAGATGACAGTAAAGCTGACAGCGAGAATAAGGAAGAAACCGGTTTGTACATTTATTCTTTTAAAGGCTGATTTTTCAATCCTTGGTTAAAATTGAAAAATCAGCCCTAAATATTGTCATATAATTTGTGGATGTAGTTTGGATTTAGTATACCTGTATCTATGCCAGGTGTAAATCACTACATAGTTTAAAACAAAGTTGCTTTCTCTGTCCTTATGTCCCTTTGTATGCTTAAATCTTTAAAACTATGCAACGATTTTGTTGCGTTTTTTTTTAATAGATAGAGTGATCGACATGTGAAAGCTTTGTTGATAACATTTAAAACTATACTTTTTTCTAGCTTTCCGCCTGCGGCTTCGCCCGCGTTTTCAAAGAAAAACCCGCATAGTTCCCGTTCCCGTGGGATTTCCTGGATAAAACCTAGCCTATGTTGCTCAGTGAAGCTTTCTAATTGTGAAAGAATTTTTGAAATCGGTCCAGTAGTTTATGCGTGAAAACCATACATACATACATAATTACAAACCTTTCCTCTTTATAATATTAGTAGATATATTAATACCGCGAAGCGCGTCGAACGCGGCAACTGATACACAAAAATAATCCTTATGGCATGATTCTGTATTCACGCGCGATGACTTATAGCGTATTTCATGTATAACTTTGGTGTTTCTACACCGATTTACATGATTCTTTTTTTATTGAATAGGTAATAAATTTAAAAACATTTGTGTCGTACATGATTTCTATGTAGCTTTAACCATTAAGGCTGCACACGCGACGGAAGCTTAAAAAATGGAGTAACTTCTCCCGTTTTCCCAATATTTCCCTTCACTGCTCTGCTCATATTGATCGTAGCGTAATAAAAAGTATACTATAACCTGCCCAGGAGTATGAAGAATAATTGTGCCAAATTTCGTTAAAATCCGTCGTGTAGTTTTTGTTTCTATAACGAATATACAGACAGACAGACAGACAGACAGACAAAAATTTTACTGATTGCATTTTTGGCATCAGTAGCGATCCCTTATCACCCCTTCATAGGTTTTTTTTAAATATATTTCATGTACAGAATTGGCCTTTCTACAGATAAGTAAAGCTAGTAAAGTACGAAATTTTTTCATAACATAAACAATTTTTTTTTTGTACTTCCTACCTACCTCCTTTTTCACAATATTACTCCACACAGTAGGTTGCCTGGAAGAGATCACTCTTAAGTGATAAGGCCGCCTTCTGTGCTTGTCTAGTTATAAGTTTTAATTTTAAGGATTTATTTATATGCCAGCACAATAAAGTGTTAATAAATAAATAACAACACGCTATTACTAATAGCAGCGCATCATCTTGAATTAAAATAAATTTATATTCAAGACTTACAGCCGTACAAATAAACGAGTTATAACATTTTATGAAAAGAATAGACTAAGAATAAGGAAAAATCATACAAATAAACACGTAATAAATGAAACCTAGTATAACTTTGTAATAAGTATTCATACTAATGCTATTTCGTCCTTATTCCGGCTACCACCCTAGTATAAGTCTGACATAACCGAGTTAAAACCTATCTTTTAGTACATTGTGCTGTGTTTTACAAGTTTTAGAAGCAATTTTCAATCTAAATTTGAGATAATAGCAATGAGAGTAATACGAGAAGTAGAAAAAGTTGAGCAAATTAATAATTTCATTACGTACCTATTGAAATGGAAAATTTTGTATGAAATGTCAAAATATACGAAATTATGAAAAACCCTTTTGATATTTATAATGATTTTTTATTAACAACATGCGCCAAACCATACATACATAAAACTTATTTCTAAACTTATCACAATAATATAAGCTTTCGTTGAAAATATAAATCTTCTAAGCCTGGAGTTGTATGTTTTGAGTACCAGTTACATATTTGGTAACTCTCTATCTCAAGATGGGTTTATCTTCTGTTCTCCAGATATTGGATAGCGTTCTCTTTCATTTGCTTGCATATTTAATGATATATTTAAATTATTTCCAATAAATATTTAAAAAATAAATAAACAGAACATCGTATGATGAAACTTCACAACAAATTCGACGAAGTCAAACGAGCGTCAAAATGACAGCACCAAGGCTTAACCATAGACAATTTCAATGTTTTTCATAATTTTGTGAATGAATTGCTACGTTGCCGCTTCGCGCCTATTGCATAGCGTAAGCATAGTTACATCGACGTTATTCCAAATTTATTTGTAAGAAATTATGACATCCTTATTCTTTTAATATCTATTCATTGCATAAGGTTTGAATAAGCAAGTTTTTATTTGTACGGCTGATACAGTTTGAATATTAACAAATTATAATAACAACAGGTGAGGTGCCAGAAGTGACTGAAGACCAAGTGATGCTCGGAGCCAAACTCGACAAGAGGGTCAAGTTTGTTATCAGGTAAAGAATGTTTTTAATTTTTTTACTTCAATAAATAATTATTGTGCCCAAGAATTCAATATAATATATTACACATACAATTAGGAAGTCTTAACAATAATATATCAAACATATTTAGCGTGACGCGTCCTGCGGCCCGTGACATTGAAGGTCACCTGTAGTGACTTACAAGTGAATGTTTCCATTGTAAAAAATATTCATAGTGAAATACGTTGTGTTAATGTGTGAAAATATAAGTGAATGTATTTGACAATCGTGTAGTGATATGAAAACGTGAATATGATCATTTGATAACTCAGCATTATCATGTAAGCAATTAAAATTAAAACAAAATAAAATCAATTTCTATAATTTTATAGAAATAATACATCGTCATGATTACATTTTTATGCTATAACTAGTTTCTTCTTCTTTCCATAAATATATCATACATGGCATATAATTATAGAACAATAGGGTAAATACAATTTACAAACTCGGTAGTCATAAAAAAGCTAGATTTTGTGAACTACCTCGACACTATCGGGATCGGTGCCGGCTATGAGCAGTACACTGGCTTATTTTTAAGGAAAATAATGTCAAGGTCACGTTCAGTGACACCGGTCCCTGCGGAGACACGGCATTCTGCTGCCTGAATATTAACTATTCAAATAGTATTAGGTATATTATGAAATAGCCACAATGGCTAGACTGTGTTTTTTTATTAAATCTGTATAAATGTTGTTTTAGCTCTTTGCTGCCACCGCCACCACCGCCTAATCAGGCCTTTGAGACGACAAGGACCCCTGGGGGCCCCATTCGAACCACTCCCAGGGGCTCTGTCAAAAGAAAACGTGTCGTCGAAGAGTCCATTCAGTAAGTTTAATTACTCATTTTTTAGTTGGGAGGTTTTTTGAAGTGAAAACTTCTTTAGCGGCGTTGGTTAAATCTTAAACTCGCGTCAGGACACGTGGCCTGATCGAAAAAGCGTATATTCCATATGCCCTTATATTCCATGCGTAAGACGGATACCATTCCAAAATATCAAACATGCTGAACGTTAATAATCAAGTTTTCACTTCTGCCGGCACTCCCAGAGTGCAACCCGTCTTTGTTTTTTATGGCACTATGTAACGGGACCAGCAGACCGTGCACCTGATGGTAAGCGCCACGACCAACCATGGACAGGAGCAGTGCCAAACGGTAACTAAGTAATTACTATCGGAATAAATCCTGCGCCCGCCACATAGTAACTACACTAGCATATAGTGCCCTTTCGCCGAAACACAAAAGTGCTTAAAACACTTCTTTTTCACGGTAAAATAACTGGCACTGCGGTGGTACCTACCTAGACGTAAACCTACCATCGGTTAAAGTTAAAATATGTATCGATTACTGAATTATACTTTTTTTTTTTATTAGTTTTACCTCAGTCGAGATGACAGCCGCCTGCGGAATGGACGAGGAAGAGGGTGAGGATCCAGAGCATCTGGAGCATGTGAGGAGATGGGTGTGTGAGTTGCCGTCGCCAGGTACTTCCGAGTGTATACCACCGTCGTCTAGTGTGCCGGATCCTGTGCCATCAACATCAGGCTCTACGGTTCCTATGCACACTGGAATACGGGAAACCGAAGGCAGTGAGTTCGATTCGGATTTCGACGATGAATTCGATGTCGAGGAACTCATTGCTTCCGGCGGTATGACTCGGAACATCCCGGACGACGACGAATTAGATGATCGTGTTCGTAATGTGGTACAATCGGTGGAAAGGGCAATGGATGAAGCTGTCGACAACTTGGTTTACACGTCTACTGATTTCTGTTGGCAAGCAGACTTTGATAGCTTTGGTGGTGTGCCCGAAACCTTTTCAGGGCCAACCCCAGGAGCTATCAAAGACTACGATACGCCCTATGAAGCCTTTACAGATATCTGGAGTAGAGACATCATGGAGCTTATCTGCAAGGAAACCAATAGATATGCTAAGCAAGTTGTCGATGCTGAAACTGCAGCTGGCACTTTGAAAGCATCATCTCGTTTACATCGTTGGGTTGACACCGATGTAGACGAGTTGTATTTGTTTTTTGCCATTTATATACTCATGGGGATTGATCCGCGTACTTCTCAGCACGAATATTGGCAGGTCAACAGCTATCTGGAAATGCCAAAGTTCAGACAGTTGATGACATACAACCGCTTCATATTGCTAAGCAAATTTCTGCATTTTACGGACAATTCTGATGTGAGTCAGGATTTGCCGTTAAGTGGAGGAATACAGCTTTCAGCAAAGTTGCGGAAACTCGCACCAGTAATTTCCCATCTAAATTCAAAATTCGAGTCTTTGTACAATTTAAATCAAGATATAGCTATTGACGAGTCTTTGACCTTATACAAGGGCCGCTTGTCCTGGGTTCAAGCTATAAGATCAAAGGCCGCGCGTTTTGGTATTAAATCTTTTGAACTTTGCGAGTCTAAAACTGGATATATGTACAGGTTTGATATTTACACTGGGAAGAATTCTGAACGCAGCGATGTCGTGGCTCCTAGTGTTGATTTAGCTGGCAAGAGTACCCAAGTGGTATTCGATTTATTGAAAGGTCTCGATCGGAGAGGACACTGTGTTACGATGGATAATTATTATAATTGCCCATCGTTGGCACGGTACCTTAAAACATTGGGATTTGATTGTCTGGGGACATTGCGTCCTAATCGCAAACACGTACCAGAGGAGATTGCAAAGGTTCCGAAGAATGTGGCCAAGGGTACGATCGTGAGTCGTCACTCTGGTGACGTTTCATGCATTGCATGGAAAGACTCCAAAGTGGTAACTATGATCTCCACCTACCACACCGACGAAACCTATGTAGGTCGAACGGCTGGACGCGAGCTTGTAAAGCCCGTAGTTGTGAGAGATTACAACAATACTATGGGAGGTGTTGATCTGAAAGATCAAAAACTCTCTATGTATTTGTTGGAACGAAAGAGATGTTTGAAATGGTACATGAAAATGTTTAAAAGGCTGCTGAACGTCAGTGTGCACAACGCGCTCATATTATTGTTGAGTTCTTTGGGTCGTCGAAATATGGCTTTGCTTACGCATCGTAAATTCCGCGAACAGCTCGCCTCTGCCCTCGTGACGGCTCATCGCCCCCCGTCACGAGAGATTGTAGTGCCTGTAGAGGAAAGTACGAGGCTAAGAAGGGACATTATCCACGTACCCAAATACCTCGCCTCTAATAAGAGAATGCGTTGTCACATTTGTCTTCGCAATGGTACACAAAAGATGGTGCGTTTGAAATGCGTAACCTGCGATGAGGCTATGTGCTTTGGGGATTGTTGGAAGGTTTGGCATACCGCCCAACAACTCCCAGGCAAAACTATCCATGTTCGAAAAGGGAGGCGTAATTGATAATGCATCATCTTTTTGTACTTGATTTGAATGGTTCCTGAATGATGATTAGAATGTTCCTGTTGAATGAATGGAATTGGTTGTGTTTGCCATTATGATTCAATTTCCCTAGACAATAATCTTTCCATAAATAGGACAATTGCTTGTTATGTTATGATGTAAATTCCAGATTTTACTCAGAGCATTGGTTGACACTAGGCGGAATTCTTAGTCATACAGTATTCTGTTGCTCAGCAGTTAGCGGCGCCCTTTGAGTATATAAATAAGTGCCTTTGTGTCAGTTGTGGCATTTGTTATCCTTTCATTCAACCCCATTGTACAATATTACGACACGTTATCTAGTTCGCGGTATGTGTGCGCGTGTAAGAGATGATGGAATGATTGTTATTATATCCTAGATGTACATAATATTATTATAATAATGTAATACATATTGACTGTATGCATCGTCATGATTGTTTCATTAGATTGTGTATATATTTTGAGTTACTGTAACATCTATCAACATATATTTTATAGTTTGTATTGTAATTTTTTCTATTTTGTTCGTCAACTGACTAGATATTAGTCAATCAGTATTTGTATAAACAACTTCTGTCTGTTGTTTCTGGTTTTATTTGAGTTTGTCCATAAAAAAATTATGTCTGTTAATTGTAATATTCTAAATATTGTATGATTGTTTGTGTGAAATACCTACCTATTTTTTATAAATACCATTTTTCATATGTTGATGACCGTTTTATTTAATATTTGAAGTGCAAATAAAATACGTTTTCGACGAATAAGTTTTAACCAAGGATTGAAAAATCAGCCCTTAATTTTATTAAATGTAATTATTAATTCATAAAAAATTTAAGGCGCTTGAGCATTAATTATAGACTAGCTACGCACATTTCACGTGTACACACCGAATATTTTTATTCATTATCAAAAATAAATAGTTGTGCCTTAGACATAAGACTTGAAGGCTAAATTTTGAAGCAATAGCGATAAGTTTCTCATTTAGTTTGCGGCTGCTCAAGTTATAGTTCCTACATTGAAATAGTTTGTTCATTTTCGTTGGCATAATGAAAGGGACGTCTAATTATTACAATATTAACATATTTATTATCTGTAATTTATTTTCTAAAATGTGAGAAATAAAACACGACATACTCCTTGACGAAATCTTTGGCATACATTAGCAATTGGTCCTTCGAGCCGCATAATCTATATATGTATATATATATAAGTATATATAAAACTCAAACACAGAACAGTAAAGTAGATAGAAGTGTGATGTGGGCGTGGCCCACGTGTCACTTGTAAGGTAAGATCACCTAACTTGCTCTCAGTTGTGCGCAGAAAAATATTCGGGTCGGTTGTCAGCTGTCAAACCTTTTTTCCATATTTATTCATTAATTAGGACGTGTTGTTCGGTATTAGAGTGCCAAAATGATAGCAGACGAAATAATATCAGCAATGGAGGCATTTCATACCATCGGTAAGTCTTATTTTTATTTATTTTACATATAATATTTTATGTTATAACTTCGCTTGTAATTTGTCAAAATTGTATACAAATATCTAGACAAAATGAACCTTAATCCGTAAGAAATTAGTACTATTATAGATTGAACAGCAAACAAGACTTTCTGGAATATTATTGCAATAAACAAACGAATGTCGCTTTAGTGATGCTTGTGGCGCATATCGACAGTATCGATACTTTCGAAAAGACAAACATTATAAATATTAAATTTTATTTTATTTTTCCTTAGCTTTCATTTGTCCAATTTATTTATAGATTTCCCAAAGAGGCTAATTTAAAAGAGAAATGGATAAATGCAACGTGACGAGTTAACTGGATGCCGAACAGCACTAAGCGGTCTAACAAAGGCCACCGATACAGCAAACCTACGGCAGTTCCAAGATTTAAAATAATGCATATTTTCTGTTTGTATTTTGTAAATATAGATTAATACTATTCTATTCCGTTTTTTATTTAATAATAATAATAATATAAAAAGACGTACTTAGTAGTAATAAACATACTCCAAAATGTGATACATTATACTATACTCATATAATAGAAAGAAAAAAAAATACACAAAAAATATTTATTTGTGAATTATCGATAACAAGGCTGACATCCCTCAGGGCATAGCATCAGATAAATATCAAGTTAATGTCATTAATGTTGAGTGACACAAATTTCAACCTTATCTCTATGTGTTGAGGTTCAAAGTTATATCTATCGAAAACTAACGCCCTCTGTTGTGGAGTAGCTGAATGTTTTCGAATTTGGAATTTCAGTGCAATGAGAAACAAAACAGCTAATATACCTAGGGATGTTATACTAAAATAAACCGTAACATGGTGCGTTAGTGTACATATTGAAATGCTGAATTTATAACCTAAGTCAGTTTTTACTCAAATTAAGCTGTCCAATCAAAGGCATAGATTACTTGTAGTGTACTGTATAACTATCGGTTTAAATGTGTGGGTTTGGCGACACTGGTTTTCATAGTAATTATGACATTATAGCACTTCTATTTGTTTTTAATGTTCTGTGAACTCAAAGGTGACTGATATAGTGATCTATCAACGCACAGCCCAAACCACTGGACGTATCGGGCTGAAATTTGGCATGCAGGTAGATTAGGACGCGGACGCATCCGCTAAGAAAGGATTTCCCGAAATTCTTGCGGGAACGGGGAAAAACGGGGATGCACGTACAAAGTCGTGGGCGGAAGCTAGTCAGTTATAAATTTGAAAATTGTTGTTAAGATGTGATATTTTAACAAGACTTTTCTTCAATACAAAAAATTGTATCGAAGAATCACTTCGTCTCAATGTCAAAATGTCTCTTTCATTATGTCATAATATGGAAATGAATGATAAAGCCCTGACAATTTTGCTGTATTTTATCAAGTTTTGTGTAATTAATGAATAATATACGTAGATGTAGTTGTCCGTCCGTTGAAATTTATAGATTTAACGTTGGCATAGCTCACTTGTAACAACAATAATTTAACCAATATTATAAGGTGTGTAATTCAATAATTGTAAGAATATAATAATTTTGACAATATATTAAATGTCCGCCTGCGATTGATTGAAATTTATAGTACCTATTATAATAATAATGTACTGGTTAACTTTTGTATTTTCAAAATTACATCCAAATTGAAATCCTCATATTTAACATGAAAGCAACAAAATTATTATATTCCACTCATTAAATCTAATTATTAAGAATCTATGAAAATTAATTATACCTTCTAAGTGTTTCTCGATTTCGTATTAAAGTGCCATGTTGTTAAATACTATTTAAATGAAAATTATCCCATCTTACTACACTTATATTACGCTCCTTATTCAAGCAGTTGTTTCAAAAAATTTTGATAAGTTCAATGAATCGGAGTATTAACTAAGATGGAATAAATATATTATGCTAGTACTTCTCAATTGAGGTAAGTACATCTTGCATTACAACAGGTAGTAGGGTACCCAGATTATTTTGATATGTGTTCTTCTAAAAGTATTGATGTTCTATAGATTAGGTGTAAATATAGAATAACTTAGATTTACTTGACAATGCGCCAGTGAAATGACGTTATTCACGAGGATTGTTTTAATATTGAATGAGCCTCATTTATTAGTTAACGATTGTCTAATTATTATATAACTCATTGGAAATTTAGTATGGTCTAAGACTAAAAATATGTTTAAAAATGTTATCTCGTTTTGGTCACGTTACAAGTTATATTGAATATGGTCTATTTGGGACTCATAAAAAAGATTATACGGAAATTAAATGTAAAAGTGCGATTTGTGCAAAAAAAAATTCAGAATAAGGATGTTTTGATTATTTAAAATTATAACTGCTAAGTGCTAATTGACCAGAATAACTAGTACCTAATTATTCTGTCGAAAGAATGTCTTTATAAATGTTTATTATGAGATATCGTTTTCTAATAAATATTTTTTCGTTTCCAATTTTTTTTATATATTTATGTGTGAAACATAAGCAGTTATCCGAATGAAAAATGGCCGCCACAGCTGAAGGGATGGTCGCTGGTAAAAAGGCGCTAAACTGCTAACGCTAAATGATCTTTTAGTACCCACAATGTTTTATTCTGGTCACAGATTAAGTACCAGTAGATATGCAATGCTATGGTGAAAAGAGATAGATAGCTACGCTTACATTATGTGAGTGAAGGGGATGTAGATACGTTTTTTTGTCCTTATCTGCGTGGCCACTTTTTTGTTTGGCCCCTGTCAAACCTGGGCCAAACAAACAAAGCAGATCTGATATTTAATTAGTTTTCTTGTGTCTAATGTTCTTTTTGGTGATAAATACATTTTGAAGTTAATTATAAAAGTGTTCTGAATGTACTACGTGTACTGAGTGTTTATAATTATGGGTGGTTGCAGCGTATTAGCACAGTATTACCATATTTCCTACAGTAGTGCGACGAATGTACTTGTGCAGAGAAACGGAGGGGAACTGGCGGGGGTCGGGCGACGCGGGCCGCGTAAGGCAAACACGCTTAGTTTGCTTTACCTAGCGCGAAAGGACGACGCAGTCGTATTTTTTGTGTAATAATTTTATTATACATAGGTACTTACATATTCTATTATGGCGCGCACAAACTGTTCCGTTTACGGATGTAAATCTACATCGAAATCCCAGAAGGAAACAATATTTCAGAAAGATTGTATTAATTGTATCTGTTGAATTAAAATCAAAGCTATGTATATGTTGTCCCAATGCGAATGCATTACTTAGTTAAATGTTATAATATACAATTAAGAACATCCAAAAATAAAGTGTCCACGTAAATAATATTTAGCAGTGCAATATCTATAATTATATATTTATGAACAAATAATTACATCAGATTTAATAATCGCAATTATTTTGAATGTACATATTATGAATAAATGATTTCATCATAATATTAATAATCACAATTGTTTTATTTCCCATTTGTTGCAACCCTAGCGTATTTTCGTGTGGCAGCGTAAGTACCTACGCTGGCGGCGGCATCGCGCGACATCAAAGGCGATTCCTTACTGTAGGAAATAATATTGTAATACTGTGGTATTAGGCTATAACAGCCGCACGGAAACAAACGCCGATGGAATTTCATTTCATTCGTAAGTAAACAATTAAATAAAGATACATAATATCAGAATCATTATAATTGACTGTTTCCTATCAACTGATTATTCTTATTGTTAATATTTCGTGGTAATTTTAGCTTTTAAGTGTAAGATAACCTCAATCACAATGTTGCCTGCAAATGGGAAAAAAAGTCCACAAAATTGCAAAAAAATGTTTGTCCCATAGTTTTCCAACGTATAATGGCATTTGTATATATGGATTGATGCTAGTCGGTAAAATTGGGTACCATCTAAAAAGCGAGAATATGTTCAAAGAATTTTAACGCAATTTTTTTGTTTGCAAACCTAAATAATCTCTCCTTGAGTCAAATGCTACGCCAACAATCAGCATGAATGTAATTACTTATCTACATTTTAAGAAGTTGATTTTAAATCACAATCAAATTCCTTGTTAGATTTCCCTATAACCCTAAGATAGATTATTTTCATATGCGTTTATTAAACTTTGTTACATATTAAATTGCTTTTTACATTAACTCTCTAGTAAAATAAAAGTAAAATATAAATCTAAGAATTTATATTTTTTAGTTTGAATCTGTGCAGTCAGTATCGGCAACACAAAATGATGATCCAAATTCCAATACCATCAACGAGCTATAGAGGAGTTAAAAGGAATAGACAGAAATCAAATGATTAAAATGTGTCCCCAGGTGCTAAAACTCGAAAACTGGTTTGTACTAAAAAAATACATCTTTATTAATAAAAATAACAAGTTATTTGGTAATACAAAGTTAATAATGGATAAAAATTTATAACCGGAGTAAATTAAGCATTAATTCCATTTTATTTGCCATTAATTGTTAGCATTTCTCTTTAAAAATGTTTTTATTTCTAAAAGCAGAGTTGTTTTGATGCCATAGTTTCAAATTTAATATATTGAAGTATTGTTATTTCTAATTATTTGCTATATATGTATATTAATGTTATACTTTGATACCAATACATTGGTACCTATTAAAATAATTAATATAATGGCCTTGACACAAAAAATATTTTATATTCTAAAATTTATTTTTTCAGTTGCAGAAGCAAAAACAGATATCAGCTAATCGTCTTAAGAAATTGCTTGTTAAATGCTTATAAATATGGAAGAAACAGAAGTTCTCCGCAGCATCGAAAACGGAAATAAAGATTTTCTAAAACTCAAGGAAACGATATTCAAGCCAATTACGCAACTTTTCCTTATGTCTAAATTTCATAAGCCCAAAAGCGTACATTTACGTACGAAAAACATTCGACATCGGGCTACGTAGATTTTGTACCTACTTGATTTTTATGTTCCAATATTTGTAATCGGCCCTTAGCACAGAAATTTATACATGTGTAAAATAACCTATGATAATAAAACACATTGAAACTGTATCTGAATTTAATATTCCTTTATTTATGGTCTTCCCTTCTCGAATGTATATTATGTATATAAAAACTACAAAGGTAAATTTTCATTGAAAATACGTCCTCAAATTCACCTAACATTATTTATTTATTACACTGAATTGTAATAAATAATTAATGTAAGAGTGAATTTGAGGACGTATTTTTAATGAAAATTTTCCCTAAAATGCAGGAAAGTTTATAAAATGGCAACACTCGAAGATAGAGCGAAATGCACTGAGGTGGCCACGCATGTTCTGAATCTAGTGGTACTAGATCTGTGATTCTGGTAAATTTTTTCTTCATTGTCGTTCCTTTTAACATGACAAATAATTTTAAGTTACAGTTTCATATAACATGCAATTTTATAAAGTATGACATGCTCATTGTATTTTAACAATTAGTTTTGTTATCTGATTATCCCTTCAGCTGTGGCGGCCATTTTGCACGGTTGTCGGTTTCGCGCATCTGTGGAGGCCATTCTGGGTGGTCCCGCGCGATA
>CAJQZM010027533.1:0-27812 GCA_907164665.1 Colias nastes | reverse complement strand
ATATACAGGGTGTAATCGTTAAGTGTGCACAGGCGATTATTCCGTAACTATTGCAGATATCAAAAAACTTTAAACTGATTTCGAAAGCCCTTTACCTAATGAGTAAAATGACAGTAATAACTTTTTAAAAATAAAACGGGAAATATCCAAAAATTTTACATCAAACACGCCCATACATCTAATTTCCCATACATTTTTAATTCAAAGCAAATGTTCGAATTGACATCCTCGTTTTGGAATACCATTGTATTCCACATCGGGCTCTATTTACAGTTTCTAAATGATTTTTCATTAAAATTTGCGGAGTAATTTAAGCACAAAACCAAAAAAAGAACCAAATCCTTTCATATTACATGTTGGGGATAGTCATATCTCATACTAAATGTATGGGCGTGTTTGATGTAAAATTTTTGGATATTTCCCGTTTTATTTTTAAAAAGTTATTATTGTCATTTTAATCATTAGGTAAAGGGCTTTCGATATCAGTTTAAAGTTTTTTTATATCTGCAATAGTTACGGAATAATTGCCTGTGCACACTTAACGATTACACCCTGTATAGTTAATTATTTAACTTGGTTACGAAGATTAAGGTACTTGGTTCTTTATAGTATTTTTTGTAATCACTTCCAATTATTTTTCTGACTCTTGACACGAACATAATCTATTTAAGATTATCTATATAAGTATTTATTTAAAATTATATTTATGTATGTTTATCAGCCATCTGGTTTCCTTAACACAAGCAAAAGCTTAGTATCGGATTAGATCATACCGTGCGTGAAAAAAAAAATAAGGATACAAAAAGCTTATAATATAAGATTGATAATCTTTGAAATTAACCTGTTTATGTGGGAACACGTTAATTCGGCACTTGATGCACTCCTGTCCATTATTGGCCCAGCTGTTCCCGCTCATCCATTTGCGCTTGCATTTGGGGCATTTGTACTCGCCGAAGCAGCGCTTCTTGCCCTGGTACGGGGTTAGGCCTTCGCCTTTCGGACGGGCCTGGAAATTTTTATAAATAATATTATGTAAATGTGAAAAGCTTGTGTTTAAAATACCTCTTATCGAAACCTATTCTCGGTAATTATAATCTAAAAATCCACCCCATGCCTATATTTAAATCATTTATTTTGCCTACGGGTGAACTATAACTATAGTGCATGAAAAACTCTTGGCTTATCACAATCGAATTTAGCTGATGTGACCGAAATTCGGCGGCCTCTATCTCTGTTATGAATCTATGGTAAACATAACATTCTATTCTCATTGTATTACAATGTTTTCGGTAAACACGTCAATAATTGTTTATGCGTTTATTATTTTAGGCGCTTGTCTAATTTAATAACAGCTGTTTGTATTCTAAAATGGTTCTAGTAAGTATATAGTTTCTATAATATAAGTTAAATCTGACAGTAGCATTTTAAGGCTATGTTTACGGCTTAAAATGCTACTGTCCTTGGTTTGAGTTACTCAGGTATCATAATTCATAGTATACCCACAGTATTACAATATATTGTAATACTGTGGTATACCCAAGTAACTCAATAAATACATAATATTTAGACTCAATATTTAATAAACCTCAATTAATGTTAATTTTATACCAATAAAATACCTATATATGTAGTTCCAAATGAGTTCCAAGGAAAATTGTTGTAGAAATTATGATATCTTCTGTTACATGTTTTATAACTTAATGAAAATTCTCATTTTATTTATTCCTTGTTACAAATTACGTATATAAATTGCCTTAGAGAGTAAGCCACTTCAGTTTAGAATTGTTTAGTCTAATCGCATTCAAACGTTTCAATGTACGATAGAAATCAAAACAAAGTTGCACCGTAAACCTGAACTCGAAGTAATAAATTATAGTCGACACTTGAACCTCTCAGAAAATTGGAGAGCCCATAAATTACTTTTTTAACGATACAAAATTCAACGGAACGTTCTACGGGCATAGATTAAAAATGTTAGTAATTTATTGGCGGGAAGTTTGACAGTTTGACATTTGAATTACAGAAGTGGTGATATTTTATTAAGCGTACTTTTCTTATTTTAATCACCTATTCTATCAACACTTATGTCCAACATTTTAATGTATTCAATACTTATTTCAGCACTTGTAGCATTCACTGTTATGACTTTATCCTTGGGCCTCTTAAAGATTGAAGTACTTATAAGGTTACAAACAAAATGGGTTAGGTACAAACCATGTACAAACTGTACCCAACCCAACAACTGTACCCAACGACATCATAACTATGACGTCGTTGGGTACAGTTGTTCGAATAAATTATTAGATAGTTCATAGCTAGGTTTTTATAGCACTATTTTTCGTTGCCCTCGCGAATGAGATTCTACGTCTTTAGATGTTTTTTATTTCATTGGATTTTGACAGTGTGTCTGTCAGTCTGTCCGTCTGTCTTGGTAGTAAACAATTAAGATCAAGCGTGATCTTGACACACAGTTCCATTAAAAATTCCTTTGAATAGAAGAATATGTAAAAATAAAACATATTTGGCAAGCTGCCTGCTGGATCTAAAGCGCGGAAATAGAAAACCTATTTGGTGATAAATTGGTAAATAATTTGACGGAATTGTGGACTAAACTGTTTACGTCCTTGTTTTCTATTTTACAAATATTAAAGATCCATTTATTAAATTGAGAATACATAGCAAAAATATCTCCATAATATATGAAAGTACCTATGTACGTGTACTTATGCGTGTGTAAAAAAGCCTTTCTAAAGACGTGTGAAACTGTAACTTACTACCCATCACGTGATCGCTTTCAGGCAAAGCATTTTTTCATCAATTCTAGCGTAAAAATCTTAGTTATCACTAACATTTTTATGCAGTTAGTGCTAATTCTAACATAACAATGTTAGTTATCACTGATAACTAACATTGTTATACTTATCACTAACACTTTTATGCTAGAATTGTTGAAGAGGCTGGTGCTTCTCTTGCTCACCTGCGGACAGTCTCCAATATAGTGTCCTTTCTTGAAGCACAAGTGGCACATGTAGGCCGGGGGCGGCGGGCGAGGTGGTCGCCGCAGGGACAGGGCCGCTAGTTGCTCCGCTAGCGAGCTGGTGTCGTCTGCTGGCGGCTGGGCAGTCCCGGTAGCCGCTGTGGGCAGAGGACCCCATACTGAGCCGGGTACCCACTGAAATGAGATAAATGAATGTATAGGTAGTGACATCTAGTTGGAAAGTAGGGAAACGTGATTTAGGAAAGTAGACCTTTTTGAATAAGAGGGAATAAAGCTTTTAAAGAAGGAAATATCTACGTGCGGGTTTCATAATGAACCGAAATGAATGCATGCTATTTGACAACACTTTACACTCACAATTCCAAAACTATAATATAGAGATAAAGAAGATTGATTAAATAAGGATCAAAATAATCGTACAAAGGGTAACAATTATACCTAACGAATATTTCCAGAAATTTGCGCATTTTGTGGTATTGCGCATACCTATTAGATTGTGCTCAATACATTATGTAAACCTATTCTTATACTATACTCTAATACAATTATAATATTTTCGTGTCCAACGGAATGTTATCTATTAAAATAATTTTTACAACGACCTCATCTCACCGAGATGCTCTAATTAATTTCACAGATCAACGCGATATAAATATAACAGCTGTACGATGCTTTGGTCATACGCATGTGTTACATGGATTAGAATGCGTAATGGTAGTAGTTTCATCCGCTAAGAATTATACAAGGCTAGCTTTCCGCCCGCGGCTTCGCCCGCGTTTTCAAAGAAAAACCCACATAGTTCCTAAAACCTATCCTATGTGTTAATCCAAGCTAAAATCTATATGTGTGCTACAAACATACACAGTACACACACATCCATCCTCACAAACTTTCGCATTTATAATATTAGTAGGGCTAGTAGGATTGACAAATAGTTTTAAGAGCAGAGAGAAAAAGTAAATAAACAGAAATATGCAGAGTTTAGTTATATATAACGGGATTTTGATGTACACTGTTTATTCAGAAATAAGAAATTTTGCGGTATAAATAATAAATATGTAAGTAAAGTAAAGTAAAAAATACTTTATTGCATAATGCGTACAAAACTAACAATTTACAAAAATAATGACATAAAACAAATGTACGTAATTCGGCGGTACATTATGGTCACATAATATTATAATTCATGGGCGAGACGCTATAGTTATTATAGATATTGATTATTTTTTTTATGAAATTTGCGTTCTTAAATATTTGACGTTTTCCGTTCGAAGATAGAAGTATTTTGTAATTTCCGTTCGCTTCCGTTAGCTTCCCGTAAAGACGCTTGATGTGTGATTAATCGATTTATTTCTGGTTTTTCGTTGAAGAACAGTTGGTCAGGATAATAGGTGACGTTTTGACCCATTTAATTTCCGTATGTGAGTGATATTATTTGTAAGATTCGATTAGTTTAATCAGAAAAGCTTTTTACGCATCTCCGATTTTTCACATTCATATGACTCTACGCCGGTCTTTACCATACACTCTACACACATACATACATTCTTCTATCAAGATTGCTTATAAATTTCGTCTTATGTTTATATAATAAAACATACCTATATGTATAGAGTATGGACTGTGTGTTGGATGTAAAATAGTTTCCAATAGTCACTTTGTCAGTGACTATTGGAAACTATTAGATTAGATTCATGTTAAAAATGCATGTTTTTAATGGTGCCTATACCTAAGTTAGACGTGCATATTAATATATACCAATAATATGGTAATACTGTGCCAATATTATAAAGAGGAAAGGTTTGTATGTATGTATGTATGTATGTATGGTTTTCACGCATAAACTACTGAACCGATTATAATGAAATTTAGCACATATATAGAGGGTAACTTGGATTAACACATAGGATAGGTTTAATCCCGGAAATCTCACGGGAACGGGAACTATGCGGGTTTTCCTTTGAAAACGCGGGCGAAGACGCGGGCGAAAAGCTAGTTAATAATTATAACTAGAATAGTTTTACCCGCGGTTTCTCTAAGTTGTTTTGTTATTTCAGGTTTCTATCTGCATAACAAATTTCAGATGAACCATTGTAGAGAAGTTTATACGTGCAAAAACAACAAATATCTTTAGATCAGCAATTTTTCCATATTTATGTCAAACTTTCAGATTTATAATATTAGTAGGAGTTAGATACCTAACTACCATAAAGTTAACGTTTCTGAAGGTATTATAGATTATAAGTTATTAACGATAAATAAGAAGTTTGTAGATTGTTTAATATTTAAAAAATTCTGTAAGTTATGAATGGATATGACAAATATTCCGTAACATACAGCTATTCCGCTTTTTTTATAAAAACAATGTTAATCGTCGGGTTTTCCGAAATATCCGTCTCATCTTAATTTACTTTTTAATAATGTTATGGTTAACCTGGTGTTATATAATCACTAATAGCTACGAAGACGGTTTAATTTTTCTCATAACACAATGGAATCAACATCTACAATCTAAATCTAAACAAATCCAAACCTACGTCCTCGAGACTCGAGTACAACCATTTGACAACCACCACTATTATACTATTATAGCCCCAACGAAGCCGTTCATAAATATTTTAAAAATATCTTTAAATAATGCAAAACTACAGCACAATACTTTTTCATATATCTATGAAATTATTTATCAATCGATGAATATGATTTATCAATCGATCCCACAAATTACGTCTCTATTATTTTTAGATTAATAAGTTTTATTTAAAACTAGCTTTCCGCCCGCGGCTTCGTCCGCTTTGTCTAAAACCTAATAAATTACATACTAAAACCTTCGTCGAGAATCATTATATCTATTAAAAAAAACCGCATCAAAATCCGTTGCGTAGTTTTAAAGATTTAAGCATACAAAGGGACATAGGGATTAGGGACAGAAAAAGCGACTTTGTTTTATACTATGTAGTGATGATGATGATATATTATCAGATCCATACTCATCCACACCATCAAGCAAAGTTTCTTTTACCGCTCCACTTTCATGGTCATTTATACCTACAAAGTATCTAATTAACCAAACAGCTGAAATATTTAATTAAAACTAAACATAACCATCAGGTGTTATATATCACAAGTGTTGAAGATCAAAAGCACGGGATGTTGACAGTGGTAACACGACGCTGATCAGCCATGTTATTGTTATCTTGGTTTGGGATCAAATTAAACTAACTCACATTCAACTCAAGCTAAAAAAACACAAATCTTACTATAAATAAATGAATAAAATATAACTTTATTGGTCTCATCACAACATTAGGTAAATAGATACATTGCTAGCAAATATATAGTGAGTGAGCTTTAAGCTTATCAACTAGTATTGTGAGAGACTGGTGTCTGAAATAGGTTTCAAGGAACCTGGGGTACAAGTCACGAGTAACTAAATCTAGTTTACTGTTGATTTTATTTTTTTAAGAGGTTTTATTCCTTTTTATAATAAATAGGTAAGTAACTACTAATAATAAAAGATAAACGATAAAATAAGCAAATGACTGTTGATATCACTCGGTAAAAATAATTAATAAAAACTATAAAATATCTTTCGCCTTTATAGAGAGATATCTTTCGCCTTATAGAGTTCTGTATTTAATGTTTAACGGGCAACCGAATTCTTCTAATGGTAAGCCATCACCACCGCCCATGAACATTTGCAGAAGTAGAACTTTTACTTATGCGTTACCGCTTTTAAAAAGTAAAGGATTAGAAAAGGATTGACAACAGGAATAAAGGAATAGTGTGGGAAGGTAAGTAGTAAAACTATGTTATGACGATTCATAAGTGCTTCTAGAAGAAGTGTAATTGAATAAATAAATATTTGAGTTTGAAGTAAGAGGAAAATAATACGGGCTACAAATCTATAGTGAATATCGTAGTATATCGTAATATTATAATGAATGAATGAAATGAATTAAAACGCTTTATTGTACACCATTACAAACAGGAAAAAGACATACATATACAGAGGAGAAACTAGCCATATCTTCCAGGCATCCAAACACAAGATAGGTAAAAAACTAAAAAACATAAAATCATGACTGAGGGTAGTGGTAAAGCTGTAGTTCTGTTAAGTGTAGAGTAAATACTTGTAGGTACTGACTAAATTTAACCCGTCTACTTATAACACGTGGTGTTACATGTCTATTACCTGACTGTGGAAGTACACTAAATTAGTAGAAGGTAATCGACCTTAGTAAGCAGGTATTTGCTTGTACACAATCTTTTAGTTTTTGTATGAAAATGATGTAGCGCCTCTAGCGGTTTATAGTGAAACTAAATTAGTAGTGAGTCTTGATGTTATTTATGACTGAAACTTTTGAAATTAAATTAATAAAATATAAATAGATACTATCTTACAATCCAGGCTTAAAACTACCTGTTTACAAACTTGCTTACTGTAATTTTTAAACGTATAATCTATCACAATATGTAAATTCCTCAATCGTAAATGGGGATTCGTATTTAAATAACGGTTTACGATAAACATTAGATTTAGTTTAATTACCACATTAATTTTATATTGTTAGTATTACCTTTATACTAAACAGATTTTCAGGAATTGTCCAAGAATTCGGGATCAACCAGATTTTTGAATCAATATGAGTCAAGCAAAATATCAATTCGAAATCACAGATGCCGTGATAAAAAGGGAAAATTTTTTATCAAATTTCTTATAGAATTATGTATACTTAAACATTTTTTTAACTCTCAACTGACGTATATTATACGTAGACGGTAGAGTGTATATATATTATTAAGTTTACGCCTACATTACTTCAACGAATATTACATAGATAAGAATAATATAATATGATAGTTGTTCATATTAATTAACTAGCTGCTCCGCGCGGTTTCACCCCCGTGGCCCCACTCCTGTTGGTCGTAGCGTGAAGATATATAGCCTATAACCTTCCTCGATAAATGGGCTATCTGACACCGAAAGAATTTTTCAAATCGGACCAGTAGTTCCCGAGATTAGCGCGTTCAAACAAACAAACAAACAAACTCTTCAGCTTTATAATATTAGTATAGATAGAGTCATTTAGAAAAAACTTGTATTGAAATGTTACGGAAAGTCCTTGTACTATCTTAAGTTTTCTATTTTTACCTGATTACGGCGAACCCAAAAGAGGGTAACGATTTTAGCTTGTTTATATGTGTAAGTAATAAGTATGTTTGTGTATCTGTTTCAGCGTAAATACTAAACTAAGTACTTTCGCATGTAATGGTAGAGCTTTAAGAAGAAGTTTGACTACTTAGAATTAATTAAAAAGATTACTGACACATTTTGTTGTTGTCTTTCACGATGAATATTTTCCACATAACAGTATACAGACATTTTATATTATTTTATGTTACTTGTGTGGTTCCTCAAAATCCTTCAACATAAATTATTTTAGATACTTTGACAATTAATGGAACAACTGTGAAAATAATGTTATATTTTTAACAGTGTATGATATAAAACACCTGTACCCCTGTAATTCATATTACATTTCAATTTTAGTTGTGTTTTAGAATGCACGTGTTTCTGAATTGTTTTGTATTTAAAAGTTAAATTATAATTAATATGCTGTTGCACGCGGTAGTGTCTGTTAAATTGACTCTTCCGCTGTTTATAAAAATGGTTTTGTTTCATATTGTGTTTTGTGTAATTTTGATTGTCAGTTGTTTTATCATTAAAGTTCTAAATGTAGACTTTTCAGGGAGTTTTCAGGATAAAAAGATGTATGAAATCATTTTATACCATCTGCTATCTTATTTACTTCATCTGTATCATAATTACATAATATATCTTTTAGATTCAATGAATTACTTCAAAAAAGCATGGTACTAATTATGTTTTGTAAAAGTTTGAGGATATTTTTTATTCACACACTAAAATATAGTTTTATTCACACACTAGCTGCTCCGCGCGGTTTCACCCCCGTGGCTCCTCTCCTGTTGGTCGTAGCGTGATGATATTATAGCCTATAGCCTTCCTCGATAAATGGGCTATCTAACAACGAAAGAATTTTTCAAATCGGACCAGTAGTTCCTGAGATTAGCGCGTTCAAACAAACAAACTCTTCAGCTTTATAATACAGTCAAAGTTCCTTATTCGCGCTTCCTTCATTCGCGGTTTCACTATTCGCGGATGGAAAAAATGCGACCTAATTTCTATATTCGCGGCCCAAAATTCTTTATTCGCGGATCGAATCGGTACATCGGTACTTACATATATGTATTTACCTAAGTAAAAATCAATCGTTATCCTTAGTAAACGCCTGAACTACAACTACGAATTTATAATATCGACTAAAAAACGAGTAAAAAGTGCCAAGCCATTGCCTCAACCTGAAGATAATACCTAATTAAATGGTAATTAATAAATATGTATGGTCAAAAATTTAAATAAAACTGATTTCTTTATGTATTTGCTTCCTTATTTCGTCACCCAGGAACGTATCCCCTATAACCCCATACAAATTACCATTCCATATTCACGGTTTCTCTATTCGCGGCACATTTACGGAACCTATTGCCCGCGAATAAAGAACTTTTACTGTATTAGTATAGATTTAACGTCTGCCTTTCCAAAAAGCTTGTTCCTAGTCTTTATCTTATATATTTAATTAAAAAATCACAATTTAATTGAATAGTTTTACAGAGCACGGTAGACAAACATCATGCTTATAAAATGGAGTGGTCAGATGTTCAAAAACAATTAATTTGTGTGTCCGCCATGACCCAATTGACTGTATTTAAATTGATCAGCTCGCATGCGCCCGTTATTACAATTATAGATTTTCCGATATAAATATTATGATTTAGATACTGAAAGATAAATTATGCCAAATATAATTGTTGTTTCAGAAAATAGTGTACAAGGATGCATGAAAATATAATATTTTCAAAAATTAAGAAATTTTAAATCTCATGCCTGTTTATGTATTACTAGCGGTCCGCCCCGGTTTTGTTGTTTACGTTTACGTTTTCTCTCCATAAGAATCATCCTCGTTCTACAAGGAATATTATATACCTAAACAGATATATCGAAATCGGTCCCGCCGTTCACGCGAGATACAGTGACCAAGGGAAATAGGGATATTTTTTATATATAGAGATTTGCTTGAGATAATGATTTTACATTTGATAATGACTTGTCAGTTGTCGTGCTTGTAATAATTTTAACTTGTAAAGAGTTTATCTAAGTTTCCTATTAGTTATAATATCTATACTAATATTATAAAGCTGAAGAGTTTGTTTGTTTGAACGCGCTAATCTCAGGAACTGTAGGTCCGATTTGAAAAATTCTTTCGGTGTTAGATAGCCCATTTATCGATGAAGGCTATAGGCTATATTATATCATCACGCTAAGACCAACAGGAGCGGAGCAATGCGGGTGAAACCGCGCGGCACAGCTAGTGTGAGGATAAAATATGATGAGAAGTTTAGGAACCACTGAATTCGTAAATAATATGTATGTTGTGGCCAAGTTCGTAATTTATGGAGAAACAATGTATGTTCTACATGTAATAAGTAATTTGTTCATCACTACATAGTATAAAACAAAGTCGCTTTCTCTGTCCCTATGTCCTTATGTCCCTTTGTATGCTTAAATCTTTAAAACTACGCAACGGATTTTGATGCGGTTTTTTTAATAGATAGAGTGATTCAAGAGAAAGGTTTTAGAAATTATAGTATATAATTTATTATTAGGTTTTAGACAAAGCGGGCATAGCCGCGGGCGGTAAGCTAGTATGATATAAATGCATAATTATGTACCTATATTCGTTTTTATCAAAGTTATAAAAACTGTACTGTACAATGTCTGGTAAATAATGAAAATATATCAAATATATTTACTGTCGTTTATGAAAAGTATTACCTATATTCAATTAAATAAAAAAGTGGTTTCAAGCTCTATATCTAAAATCGTTAATAAATACATATATTTTATTTTATTGTTTTTATTATGTTTTAAAATCGAAAAAAAGTCACCAAAATATTCCTTAATTCCAGTTATGTGTGAGTGTCAATGGTATGTATAAAGTAATACATATTTAAAAAGTACATAATATTGCGTTTTTGATACCTAATTAGGTACACTTATCCATATTTCTAGTTTCGCTAATATACATTGTCTCTTGTCTGGAAGAAATCTCTGCACGTGATAAGACCGCTTTCAGAAATGGGGACCTTATGAACCATGTTTGTTATTTGTGTGACTACGCATAGCATGGAGTATTTATTATGTTTTTACTAGTCACATAAACTGATGTAAAAAACACATGTTATATAAACTATAAACGTATTCATATTATGTCTGTTATGGCACAGCTTTGGAATTGTCGAAAGTTTCGCTTAATTTCGATAGAATTCGTTTATAAGACAAACTTTGTAACCGATTTAGGTTAATCCTGACAATACATATATATATGGCTTTCTTAATATAATGGAACGTAAATGAATTAGAGTATTGGAAATATTATAACCTATTTACCCATGAAATCATATATTTAGATCTTTATCATGAAATCGTATTTAGATATTTGGAAATGTGCATAACAATGTAGCTAAGAGCATACCTGATCGTTCTGATCATGAGTCAGATATAGCCAGCCGAGCAGCGCCTGGGGGCAGCCCTCTGTCTTGCCGCACCATTGAGGCAAATCTCCGCCGAGGGCGGTTGGCGACATCGCCGCATCGGTGGCACACTTATCGATAAACGTACAACACTAATCACTCGAAATTCGATAATTTATTCGAACTTGAATCGAAAATGTTTTCACGGCATGTGCGCCGGTCGGTCGGCTGGGTGAAGATTATTTTTGGATCGTGCGCTGTGCGGGATGCGCGCGCGCCGTCTAAACAGTGACTGTGGCCGCTCCTTGAGAGTTGAGACGGGAGATGTAGGGATTAGGGACGTGTTGCTGTTCGTTTGTCGAGTTCGTTGATCGGTGTTATTTAATTGACACAGAAATGTGACGTCAGTAATCTCTTTTTAATACATTTTTTTGTTCTATAAGTATTACACAATAAGAAGAATAGGTATATATTTTGTAAAAAACCAAAAAGTATAAAAACAGGCGAAGTTTATTTTAGCTTATAACAACTTTGTAAAACTCTATCAAAATGAAACCTGGAATCAGTTTCCTTAGGCTATCATTTCATGATGTAACCACCAATGAAAGTAGTATATTATGGAAAAAATTAATAACCATAACATAATGCATTCTCTTATTTAAAAGTTTACGAAAACATATAAAGGGCTGTCTGTCCTAACCATACTCAATTCTTCTAACCCATATTTTTTGTCTACACTATCCATCGATAATACAATTTATCGTTCAGCATCGGTACATCACTATGAAACATGTGGGCGCACCCGACGCAGGGACTCTGTAGAGTAATATTTTCGTTCAGGCCCCCCTACCATGATATAGGTCGTCTTGTTGAATTTCGGCAAATTAACAAAAAATAAGCAACGTGCAACGTATCCGTAGCTTTTTTTAGTTTAGTTAATTTGTTTTTAGAAATTTGTAAAAAGCTTACTTCCTACTGGTATGGTCAACTCTCATTTTATAGCTCAGAGAAGTTTATAATATGTATAACATTATGTAATGTGTAGCTTGTAGTATGAACTATGAACTATAGTAATCTTACTTCCTATGAATACAAATATACATATATCCGTAACTTCTTGCGTCTTGTTAAAAATACCTCAATCATTTTTGTTGGAAATAAGGATAAATATTAAATATTATAAAAGTCCTATTTATTGTTGAAATTTGTAGCACGATCATGTATACAATAAGTAAACAGAAATACGATTCATATTCTATCTCCTCGATACTGGGATCCAACATAACAAATAATTACGACCTACATGTCTTTTTTACACTTTTTAAAACAATTTTGTCAAAAAATATTCTGATAAAGAATTGGGATTTTTCTCTTTTGCAAGCGTGTCATGTTTGGATCCCAACAAAAATTACTTACTTGTACACAATCAAGTTTTAATGACATTGTTTTATGCAATCAGCATTTGCCAAGTTTACAAATCATTTCGACTCCCTGAAATAAGAAAAAACAATTATAAAGTTCAAATCAGTTTGAGCACCTCTGCATATGCCATAGCAAAGCGCAGCATACATACTTTTGCCTGCAACTTGATCTAGCAATGTTTATCAAAAATTTGCGCGCAAGCATTCTAGCGAGCGTGATAGAAGGGGAGTATGGCTAGTGCATTCTCGGAAATGCGACCGTGCGAGTTTTATACACGTTATTTATAACAAAATAACGCCCGGATGTTTATGTACGCGATATGTAGATGAAATTGAGTTGCGTTGGGTTCAGTTGTTGTCAAACTTACACACACTGTATGTGAAAAAGATGGCACCATCTCATAAGTTCGGTAGTATCTTTTTCTGAAATGATTGATTTCTATTCTATTTATTGATACTTATGTTTGTATTTTACGTAATTTGTTCAATAGATTTTCAGTAGCTTGGTTTTCCATCAAATTAACATATTGTATAGGTAATTTGTAAAATGATTTTTTTTTCTTCTTTTTATAAGGTTGTTAATTTAAAATAGCTTCTTATATAAATAACAATCTATCCTACAAGACTAATATAGAAAAGTAATTTTATGTTAACCTAAACTTCTAAATAACTATTCTAAGAGAGTGTCCATTGTCACTTGCTTAGTGTCTGTTATGGGGAAGTAAGCTCGTGTGCTTCAGTATACAGATAATTGTAATTGTAAAATGAATGTAACGTAATTAATAATTGACTCGTACTTTACGTAATAAGTAGTAAACTCTACTAAAATACATTTTCTATTCATGATAGTGAAAACGAAGTTAAGTACCAAATTATGGGTCGGTATAAGCAGAATCAATTTACTTAATATGTACCTACAATATATTTGATATTTAGTTTTATAGAATTGAAATTAAGAAAATTTCTTACCTACAATAATAATATGTAGATTAGTTATTAAGTAGAGTGCTGAAACACGATATGTCACCATTAATAATATCAACATCAAAGAATGAATACTTAAATTAGACTCTTGTTTCAAAATAAGTAAAAGAATAAAAATTGAGTGACGAAAGGAATCTTTAAATACGCTGACTTTTATTAATTGGATCATCTTTACATCCATTATGGAAACGTTTTATGTTTTGTTGCACGCAATCATAAAAATTAATTTGTAATTATAGTGTTAGCACTCCAAAACATAATCTAGTGCCGACGGTCTTCACTATTTCTGTAAATTTATGATGAAAACAACCAATCTTATTAGACCTTTTCAACTGCATAGTGCATAACTATACACTTATACATTATATTTTATAGTAATTTAGATATTTAAATAGGGATTCATGAATTTCAAAGTTCCATGAATATTTCATACATCTACATTCCATACAAGCACCTCGAATTGATGATCATTTTGAAGTCTTTTAATGACACCAGAAAATCTATGCGTCATTCCTTTTTGAAGTCGGTTATTGAATGAAATTCAGGTAGTATATAGCCCTCATGTATATTCGGCATCTGGATGCAGTCACGATTTATGCTATCGATATAAATAGCGGCCAATTTATTGACCATAATTATTCCACTTGGATTCTAAAAACGTCAATGTTACATTCCTTTGCGTGGACTGGGAATTATTGTGATTACAAAATCACTTCAGAGTTCAGTGCTATGTTTTTAAAAGGTATAGGATCGATCACGATAAAATACTTATAGACCATTGTAAACTTCTTGAACTAAGAATTGGCTTTACTATAATCATGACTTATGTTGTTAAAATTACTTTATAAAAATAATAGTTCTTATGTAAGATCAATATTATTGTGTTTTTGTTTGTTATGACACTTTTCTGTAGAAAAATATTTAGAATAAGAAAATTCAACTTGAAGATTTTTTATGAATAAAAAAAAAATGTATGCGTGTACTAGAGTACACACGTAAGAAGTGAAACTTCTTTATGACCTTAAAAATATCACGACTCACGAGTATGGCGTAACGCAAAAATGTCACGCGTACGGCGTAACGCAAAAATGTCACGCGTACGGCGTAACGCAAAAATGTTACACTAAATTTTTGTCCAACCCCGATAAAGAAGTTTCACTTCAAAAATTAACATTGATAAGTTAATTTTGTTTTAGTTAAGTTAGTTAGTTAATTTATTCTTTTATCAATAGAACACAAAGCGGGTCGGCACAACGTCTTTAATATTAAAATCACGCTCCCGTAACAAGTTCATCAAAATCTATTAGAAAGCATCTATTCATGGTGCAACCCGACCAAATAGGAATGACCTTCAATTCAATACATGTTCAATACATTCTGGTGCATTTTACGATGTCGGGTTATTGTGTTGATAGCGCCTCATTGTACTCAATTAAAGAGGGACATACTCAGCAATTGAGTTTATTAATCGTGATGTAAGAGCACTGTCACGGAATAAAATGCATTTGTATTATTATAAAAACTGACTGAACTAGCTCGAGATATATCTTTTAGTTTTGAATTAATTTTGGTTTACGAAGGAAAATAAGAAGATCACGAAAATACCTGTGTATTTGAAAATTTTATAGTTGTCTACAAAATAAGCAGTCTACAAGTTACACATTGGAAGTCTGGTTATTTGAATCTAATGAAGATGTAATTAATATTATTCTGTATTACTAGAAACCTACTATTTTTAAATGTTCGTGCTATTTTTATTGCAAAAAATAGAGCGCTCAAAAATTTTTTTTATTCTGTATAAAATATGTTCTATTTAACCATATAGTCGTTTTATAAATGATATATTAATTAGTATACCTTTGACATCACAATCTGGCTTTGATCAACCATGAATGAAGGTTTTGTTAAGCATTTATGATATGTAGAGCTATTTATAATGTCGTATTAAATAGATAAACATCAATGAAATAACTATGTATAAATGGTTTCAACTAAATATTGAGATAACTATGTACCTACTTATAAATGTATTACACTAAATATTGAGAACTAAACGTAATAATGGTTGGGCATATGTAAACAGATAAAAAAGAGCGTGTGTCTCGAGCACACGTGTCAGAAGTGAAACTGCTTTGGTAAAATTCAAAAATACCAATTCGTCGCATAACTCCATAATGTGACGGTATTATATTACTATTATTAAATTTTATGCTCAACGCGCCTAAAGAAACTCAAAATCTACGGAGTAGATTATAATATGAAAATAAATTATAAAAAAAAATCTGTGGGGTAGGGAAATAAACATTGAAATACATAATATAACCGTTTTATTTTTTAGCACATAGATAGATGAAATAGTTGCGTCCTTGTCAGTATCGTTTCGCAAGGAACTGCGATTTCGCAGCCATTTGGCCATTACACAGACGCATACGTTCCGCTAGTGAAGTTTCGCATCGCAAAGCGTCAGATCGCGATCTGTCGGTGAGGACAGATTTTCGCGCCATGGATGCCGAAAATACTGAATTATTTTTGCATTCTATTCGAGATTATCCCGTATTATACGCAATTGGACACGCAGATTATAAAAAATACGTACAAAAAAGAGGTAGCATGGAGAAAACTTCAAACATGGAGAAAATTACAATGGCATATCATTGCGAAAAAGTTGCGAAAACATTGCTGTGTACTAACGTTCCGCATGTGGTTCCGCAGATATTTCGCTACGCAGTAGTTCCGCAGAGATTCGCTGCCGCATACGAATGCGTAGGTGTACTAAAGGCGTAAAGGCGTTAAAAAGTGTTTCGTGACTTTCTTTTTTTTTCAATAATCCCTTATTTAAAATTTTAAAAAGTTCCAATAAAGCACAACTTTTACCAATACCCAAACACGTGTGTATCCGAGACACAATTGCGTTTTATTTATTATCCTTCGCTTTTTGTTTTTACCATCTGGTTATGGAATGTGGTCCTTTGTGAGTGGTGTGAAGTGTGAACAATACTTTTACAAATCTTTCTCGGTTTTAAAATTATTACAGATAAAAAATACGCTAGGGTTGTTAGAGGTGTACATTGTACAATATGAAAACAAGTTTCTAAATACATAATATTATGTACATGTATTGTTTCTATTATGAAGAATATAATAGCATCATCATCATCAGCCCATATACTTTCTCACAGAGAAGAGTATATTGTAATAAAGTATGTATATTAGAACATATACTTACATAAATAAAATACTTATGTGTGACTCAGTTAAGCATCCTCTTTCTCAATTCAATATTAATTGAACCCACATTTGAACCACAAAGTACTCTTCAGAACCTTTTTCTATATATTAAACCTATTTTTATTATAAATATAAATAGAGCTAATTGGCACAAAATAAAAAAATAATGGCAATTCTCAAAAATATTCCAAAATTGACAGTTGCTATATGACACGGACTGGTTTAAGAATTTTATAGAGTTTAATAATTTTTAACGAACGAAAAAATAAGTGGTTTCTAAAGTAACAGACTTTATTTTAATTGTGACGCTTTATACATTTTTGGAAGTATTATTTTGGTAAGCTGTATTTTAACTATATTTAGTTTTTAGTAGGTACGATGTAAATATTAGACGAAAACAAGTAAGTATATTTCTTTATTGAATTACAATGGACATGAAATATTCAGTGTTTACTGAAAATTTTATGTCCATGTAGTTCTGCACATTTGTCATAGATGGCGCTGTATTCAAAACTGCGCATATAATAATTGAAGCTAAATTAGCTAGTGTTTGCGTGTTGATTGTTTTTAAACAATTCTATGAACGCTATTACATCTCGATTCGCTGAAGCATGTGTATATAAACACTAATAACTCATTACTGAGAAGTGATAAGCTGTACTAGGCTAGCAACTTTGTAGACCAAATAAATATTATTTACGTAACCTTTTGGCGCCAATTTTAGAATTGTTGGAGGATTGGTCTAACTGTCTAAGATATTTCTTTTTTTTATTGCAACCCCGGCAATGGAGCAAGCGACCCCCTTGATGGTAGGTCAGATAGATGGTCCGCGCCCATGACAGTTCCCAGCATTAGGGAATGTATTGCCGGCTTTTAGGTGGAAGAAGACTTTTGAGGTGGGCTTTTTTCTTGAAGGTTCCCATGTCATACTGGTTGGGCAACACGGAAGGTGGTAGTTTGTTCCACAAGAGTGTGGTTCTAGGCAGGAAATGCTGTGCAAAACGCACGGTGGTCGCCAACGCCATGCATCGAGATGGTGACGATGATATTTTTGTTTATGCCGAGCAGTGCGGTGATGGAATTGTGCAGGTGGTATCAGTGCAAATAATTGCACAGAACACTCCCCGTTGTAAAATTTCAGTATGAGATCGTTTTGAAAAAAAATCCATTATTCCTTGAGCAGATCAACAGTATTCATTATTGCAGTTTTGTTATTTTCTACACAACTTACAAGTTACAATTTACAATTGAACAGCTTTAGGTAGAGATTTATATGCCTATCTATACAAAATAGCAGAGCTTAAATAATTTCACTCAAATCTTTATTACAAAATTAATAAAATAAAAGTTTTTAATCATTTAGCTGTTATCTAGCTTTATACAATTTGGATTATAGAAAGAAACCCGAATATTTTCAATATTAGATAAGTATATTTTTAATATTTTATAAGAAATTGATATAGCTATATATGAGCTATAAAAACTAGAGAGTAGTTAGGTATCTTTAATTATTATAATCTGTTCCTATTACCATACTGCGCATTAAAAAATAAAAGCACAACAATGTAGATAATTTTGAAACCCCGTAAATAACATAGACTTAACAAACCATAGAGTAACCACGAATTTATAGCCCTCTAATCATCCCCATTCCGTTCCCGCGTAAAGGCATTATTTATGGTACAATATAGGTCACTGAACTACACAATATAATGCCGATCCGTATCTTTCCCTTTGTAATAACTCTTGTGATTTGCAACTGCTGGCTTACTGTTTAATTTAACGACATTTATTGGTTTATAAGCGTTCTTAAAATTGGATGTTTAGTACCGTGACATGACCTGGTTTGTGGGAATTGTTTGAAATTTAAAGTTATAAAAGTTTTATTTGATACTAAGAATCATAACCATATATTAGATATAAGCTTATATTATTTTGAGCTTATTTGGCCATAATAACCAAATTGGCCATGTTTAGCGTGAGTGAAAGAAATAAAAAAAGACAGGGTATGAAAGATCATCTAGGTAAAATTCAGGAAATATAGTTACATATGTAAATTGCTTGGGGAAATAACTTTTTTATGCAATACTAGCGGTCTGCCCCGGCTTCGCTCGTACGTTTTCTCTCCATAAGAACCATGCTCGTACTACGTTCTCGAATATGCGCTTACCAACACATTTTGCGATTCATTTTTAATTAATAATTATATTATAGATATTTGTTTCAGTTTAGATGTAGATTACATAATAATTATAAGAATACTTTATACATGCAATATACATTTACATAGATTAATGCAGGCAATTATTTCTTTTTGATAAAACATAGCGTGGGACAGATAAGGACGTCGATTTTGTTGTAGAAGTCTAGTAATCAATTTAATGTTTACCACGAAGAAACTTTAGCAATTTCAACTGTATTAAGGTCAGGGTAATTTGCTCTAGCTTATTTATAAGTAGCGACCTTATTTTCGATGTAATTGCAATATGAAAATTACGTTACTTGATTTTTTTTCCGCTAAGATACCTAGATATAATAAAAATAATTGTGAAATAATGTCCAAAATCCGTGTTACAGTCGCAGCGCGTAGCGTCTATTTTTTCCTTTGTCTTCCTCTCTAATAATTGGACTATGCAACATCACAAAATTTTCGATTTGATAATTCGGAAGATTTGCTTGAGCTCAAAAAGCGAGTGAACAAACAAACAAATTCTTCAGCTTTATTTAACAGCTATACATAATTTTTCAAACTGCAGAGTCTAGTTACGAGTAACTATTGCGCAGCAGGTGAAGGCTGAAAGATGTGGCTTCGAACTCCGAATCCTCGTTCAAACATAAATTTTTTATCCTTGATTTTCTCGCCTCAGTTCCGCTCAAATGATTTTTATTGAAAAAAAATATTGCCCTAATTCAAATTTAGATAAATCCGTCACTGAAGAGAACTCGTGTTACGTAACATGCTCTTTTTCATGCTCGCCTCATAAGCGAAGCGCGTGAGGTAGTGCTCTAGGTACTCTTGTATTAAAAAGACAAAAAAGAAAAGTTTTTGAATGTTTTAACATGTGTTTCCGTGTTAAAAATACGTCCCCTGAAATGTTTTTCTACAAAATGTACGGTACTGTCTGATGTATTGGTCTCACACCCAAACAAGTCTGTCGGTGCACATTTTGGCCACTCCCTTGACCGCGGTCGCACGCGAGGGGTGCTTGACCTGTCGTTACGTGCATGCTGTAAGACGTAATGCTTAGCACACAGTGTGGTTTGGTTTAATATAGATAGTATAGTGTTATAACATCTGTGGTTAAGGCAATTACGTGGTTCAAGGACCTTGATGATTCTGTCACTACATTTGAATTTGTTTTTTTAACCGCCCCCTATAATATACATCGTTGTTGAAGAAAAAGTGACCAAAGATTAAGGAACTGTATTGTATCGTAATGTGTTAGTCGTTTCTACCTAATTTATGCTTTCTCTGAGAGGCAGTAACATTTATGAATAGTAAATATTGTATACTATGTATGTTGTAAATGTAATGTAGCAAGATTCATATTTCAAAATTAACCTTATTAAGCAAGGTCTCTACTACATGACCCATTCTGGAGACATTAAGATGACTAAGCAATAAGCATGTAATTATAAGTTCTAGAGTGGGGAACAGTTAAGTAAACACCAATTTAGAAATTAATCTTATTCAACACGGAATCTACTATATTCTGGAGACCTGATGATGACTAGGGTGGAGAACATCTCACCTACAGAGTTATAAAAGATGGAGTACATTATTTGACGTAATTCTATAGAACGGCCTCTATCATGAACGGCCTCTATCAGGCAAATGTATTTAGCGTTCTCTGTACATCTCTACATACCTAGTAGGAATATATGCATGCAACCTACACACACCGAAAAAATTAGGGTAACGGACAAGAAATCGTGTTTTTTTCGACTTGTTATGTATTTTGTAGTTAGTTAGTGGTCGATTTTTTAAATCCCTTACATCTTTGAAATGATGAGGAGAAAAAAAAATTGTGTTTCGATTTTTAAACATTAAAATATTATACCCATTTAAGAGTTTGGTGCCTATTTATCGACTATAGCAGCTTCAAATCAAAAATATTGTAACGTGATTGAACGAGTGAATAGCACTTTACTGGATATCTCCAAATGGGGCGATGCGAATCTGGTGAGATTTAATGCGTCAAAAACGCAGGCGTGCCTTTTCACAGCGAAAAAAAGTCCACTTCACCTAGCTCCGACTTTTCGTGATGTGCCGATCGTGGTGTCAGACAGTCTGCAGTTGCTTGGCGTCACCGTTTCGTCGAACCTCAACTTCAGACAGTTCATCGAATCTAAGGCGCAACTTGCTGCTAAAAAGCTCGGCATTTTGGCCAAAGTAAGACAATACTTCACACCTGACCAACTTCTTAGATTATACCAAGCCCAAGTTCGGTCTTGTGTGGAATATTGCAGCCATATATGGGCTGGAGCTGCAAAAACTCTTCTAGGCGCCTTAGATTCGATGGAAAGGCGTGCTAAGAAACTTATAGCCGACCCGAGTCTGCTCAGCGGCAAACTCTACACTCTGGAGCACAGACGCAAAATTGCTTGCCTTTCAGTCTTCTACCGGCTTCACTTCGGTGAATGTGGGACTGAATTACACCACCTTATACCACCTTCTCCTTTCCAATACAGGACATCGCGACGAAATACTGGTTTCCACCCCTTCGTGGTCGAGATACCCCATGTGCGCACCAAGCGCTTCGAAAACAGTTTTTTAATAAAAACCGCGAAGATGTGGATCTCCCTACCGCCATCCGTGTTTCCCGATAGATACAATTTGGATCTATTCAAGGCCAAAGTGAATAGGCTTTACCTTACTGATCAGGCATGCTAACCTGAAAGACCGCATCTTCACTTACCATCAGGTGAGATGGCGGTCAAATGCCTGAGCAGTGTGTTAAAAAAAAAAAAAAAAACGTGTTTTAAACTGAGTTTATTTTTTTCTACTGTTTATCTTTAAACGCATTACAAAATGAGTGATTTTCCTGCGACTGAAGTTGCCAGAGCCATAGCAATGACTGATGTGGGTCATACCTTACGTTCAAATACAGTGTAGGTGTGTCGGTATCTATGGTCTATTACAATGTTCAACGGTATAGTTAAACAGTCTTAAATGTGTTGGCGCGGGCAAGGAAGAAATTGGGCAACTTACGCTTTAGATGACCGTTTTATAAGGGCGCAAACTTGGATAATGTATTTTTTTGTGGCTTTGGAAAAATGCATGTGGGGTGTGTAGATCAGTACCACCATATTATAGCAACAGGAAAAATATAGTACAGTTGAAGATTAAACATGAGAGCTTCGATCAAATCTATTTTTTTATGATGTTGTAACTTTAAATTTATGGTTTTTAGCATTGTTTCCTTTATTTGTGTCTATAAGACATCGCCGTCATCTGATTAAATCGGATATTTGTTTGGATGACTAGGCCGAACGTTGATTTAACTACATCACTCACGACGTCCAACTAGTTAGCGAATTGTAATATAGCCCTTTGAACAGAGCGGATAGAACGTTCGGCATATTGTTGGATGACGAGTTGTTCTTTAGTCATTCAATTAAATGTGGTCATTCAATAATCGCTCTAGTCTTCAATCAAATAGCAGATTCCTCCAGATGACTGCGACATATCTAGTATCTTATTAAAATCCTCCGATTCAACAGATTTTCCAGAGAGTTGACGTCTTCAGAAGAGTATATTTCGTGACGTAAAAATTTAACAAAAAAATAATATTGAAAAAAACCTTCGTTTTTCTTAAAAATATATTTATAATGACGCCTTATTTGATTAATATATTATCCCGAATGTTGGGTTGTAGAATAAAAACGCCTTCGTCACAATTAATATTTTATTATTCCTTCACTTGGTACATTCACTTGATAGTTTTCTTAAATCTTAAATAAATCACAAGGCACGGCTATGGCACTAATAGACCGCACTGGTCGGCTGTTTAAGATCAATTGGCTCGCTGATCGTCTCTTCAAAAAATGTAAGCGATCGACTGACAACTAACCGACTGGAGGGGAGGTTAAGTTGTCAGGCGGTAGATTATAAATACCAGAAAACCTTGTCGATGGAAATGTTCTATGTATGATTTTAAAATTTGTAACACGAATCTATTTCTTTTTTCCTCGGAGAGTCACTGCAAAGGAATTATTTTTAAATTATTTTTATGAAAGCTAGTATTTTTATGAATCATGAAATCATCGGTTCACCCAGTTAAAAGTGCGGAGGTAACGGAACCAACAAAGAGTTCAGTTGAATTGAGAATTTCGTCCTTTAAAGGCGTCGGTTTAAAATGTTGTTAACGGTTGTCAGTTTTGACTTTCCTACGATTTTATTATAGTAACTATCTGGATTGTTTTGGACTCTTAAAATATATGATAGAACAGCAACCAATCTTTTTTTTTAAATATTCTATGCACAGGAAAAGCCTGGTTACTTTTTTTATAGGTACTTATGTATTAGGCCGGGAGATACTGACACAAAATTTCAGGTCATTTGTAACAGGATGGCGGTTCTACAGAGGTCTTAGTACGCAATGACAAAAAGAAAAATGATGGTCAGAACACTGGTACCGGCGGACTAGTCGCGTGGGCGTTAGTCGAACTCGTCGGATAAATAGCGAAAGTCAAACGATTTGTAACACAAAAATTTTAGAATTTACCGATAGCCCATAAAAAGATGTAGGCGGTAGTGACATGCCATACTTTTCCGTTGTGACTGAAAACCCGCCATACCGACGCGAATGCGTTGATTTGAAAAAACAATTCAACCATTTGTACCAGGCTAACTTTTGCACAGGTAACCATCGTCGTGCAGCCATTTACGAAAATCGCCATGCCATACTTTTCGAACTATTCCAAATGGTCGCCATACCGCCGAAAATCTGCAAAAAATTAGGGTGGTACAAATCGTTCGGCGAGAAAAAAAAATTTGCAGATTTTCGGCGGTTAGCCTGGTACAAATGGTTGAATTGTTTTTTTTAAATCACCGCATTCACGTCGGTATGGTGGGCTTTAAGACCCACCGGAAAAGTATGGCATGTCACTACCGCCTACATCTTTTTTTATGGGCTATCGGTAAATTCTAAAATTTTTGTGTTATAAATCGTTTGACTTTCGCTATTTATCCGACGAGTTCGACTAACGCCCACGCGTCTAGTCCGCCGGTACCAGCGTTCTGACCATCACTTTTCTTTTTGTCATTGCGTACTAAGACCCCTGTAGAACCGCCATCCTGTTACAAATGACCCGGAATTTTGTATCAGTATCTCCCGACTCCCGGCCTAATATAATAATATTTTACTGTCAAAAATTATCAACACTGGATATTATTCAATGACGCCTTTCAAAAACAAAACTAATTTACAAACAGATTTTTATATCTTTACATACCTATTTTTAACTTTCATTTCATGAACTGCTCATGTAAATACCTATTACAATCTGGTTTAATTTAACAAAACATTCAATTCGGTGAATTTTAGCGTTATTTTGCAAAAAAAACCGCACGTATAGTCCCCCGTCCGAGTCGAACTGACACCGTCAAATTTCGTCGAAAATATGAAATAGAGGTGAGGTTTTATGTGGGTTTTATTATAAATTCGAGTTTTTTCTTGATAATTTAACGATCATAATGAAAATTGAAAAAATAAAGAATACAAATTGTTACAAATATCATAACATATTTTTTGGTATAAATTTCATGTATAAATATGTAGCCGTTTTCCTAACAAAATGCGTTTTATGTTCGAAAAGGGGTTGATTTGTATGTATTTTTTTTATGTTTAGGCCGTTCTAAAATGAAAAGTAAACAATACACTTTGCTAATTATACCTATCCTTGAGTATCACATATATTTTTTTTAAGACAATCGTACCAACAGTTTCCTCAACAAAATTCAATATGTATAAGGTGTTTTTCGGTTTTGACCATAGTGATCACCTTAAGTATATAAAATAAGAAGTTTTAGGGCACGTTTTAAAAGCGATATATAGGGATGCTTTATTTGTTATTCGCAATGAAGGTCTAGTTTGTTTCGTTTTTTTGTAAGTTTGTATGTGTGGATACGTAATGTATTATTGAAGTGAAACTTCTTTATCGGGGCTTAAAAAAAATTTAGTGTAACATTTTTTCGTTACGCGTGACATTTTTCCGTTACGCGCCATCTTTTTCTTATCCCTACCACGCGTGATTCGACGTATTTCTGTAAAGTTGCTTATAGTAAATTATTTTTTGAAAAATAAGGTCATAAAGAAGTTTCACTTCTTACGTGTGTACACTAGTACACGCACACATTTTTAATTTTTATACATAACTATGCATTTTTCTTATCAAACATATGCATGCAATTAGGAAGTTTTCTCGCGTAGTTTTCATACCCATACAACATGATAGAAAATAAACATTGTTAGTTGACTTTTATAGTTTCCCACACACATAATAGATATTATTATGAAGTTGAGAATTTTGTAAATTTGTGAATTTGATACCCAAAAATCAATGTTATGAAAAAAAATATTGAATACGCGAATTGCAGTATATTTTTTATATTACTTATGTGTTATATCTATGCATCAGCCTGTGTAGTCGTTACTCAGACTATAATAACGTAAGGGTGTTTGAAGGTAAATTTCATACTTCACGGTAATTATTGATGTTAGTGCGATAAAGCTAACGCAACGCAACAAATTTATTATTTGTAGAGTTCGTTTTTGTGACCCGCATTTGTTAACAAATATTTGAAATACATTTTGAATTAAAGCTGAGCTTTCATTATTATAAAAAAATCGCATAAATTGCATTAAAAATCGCATGAAATTATTCGCATTAAACACACCCGAAACTGTATGATTTTCCCAAACAATTCGCGGTGTTTTTCTTTACGAATATACCTTGTTATTTGTAGACATTTTAACCTATCAAATACTGTAATAGGAATAGAATATAACCAAGTAGGTACAAAGAATGTCTAATTTTTATTTGAAAACCCAATCATGGTTAAACTATCATCTACACGGCTTTAACATCCCGTTTTACACAGTTATCATCACAAAAATCAACGAATACACTTTATATTATTTGCTATATATAGGTAATAGCTAAGCATGTATACAATTACGTCTCCTATATATTATAGGTATGACTAAAGGAAAATGGAAATTGTAACACAAATTCTAGGCCCTATAATTTTAGATAGACGGACGTCCTAGGTGACATTTAACTTTAACCCCTCACGCGTCCTACTATAACATACTGATTTAGTTACGAGCAAATAATGTACGTAGGACGCGTGAAGCTTTAATATCGGTTACAGCTGATTATTAAACAGCTGTTCAGAATACAAGAGTTTATTACATTTTTAATCATGACCTACTTTTTAGGACTTATTGATTCCTTGATATGTGTGAAATTATTAAGTGGATTGTATGAGTGGTGATGTCAGGTTGTGAAAGTCTTTAAAAAGTTATTATCAACACCTGCGTATAGAAATACAATACGACGACCATTGTAATAATATAAAACCAATGTTTTATAACAATGTCTGTCTGTTTATCTGTTATGCTTCTGTAGCAATGGATAAAATAACACAGCTAGTTTAGTACAACTCGTCACTGCCAAGAACTTTATTTGACATTATTTGCTTCCACAAATGTATGGATAAAAATGAAACTTTACACTTTAACTAGATACTTGAAGCACTGTCTACTTTCTAGCAATGATAACTATGTGAAAATATTGTTTTTAGGTTTATTATGAACTGACAGACGAGAGAGAGCGTTTTAATATTTCATTATGCATTTTGTAGGATAATATATTTTGATTTGAGTAAATACAGTAATGATTTTTCATATAATACTGGATACCACGTGATTCTTATCAACAAGCATTGGAGTTGCCAATCACATAAAATAACATAAGCAATCTCATTTTGGATGCCAAAAGTTCCCGAGCATGTCGTGACTCGTGACCACAGCTCGTGACCCTCTTACCGTCATTTCGATTCGTTGTTGAAGGATTTACTCAATATGTCATGCTATTTATGTATGTCCTCGTATAAAATGTATGTTTACCATTACTTTGGTCAAATTGACAAAAACATCATCTGATAGCCATGTAAAAAGTAGCATTATTATCACATATATTTTACGATGAAGGGACATAAAAGTATATTTATACAAACATTTCTTAAACAATAACGGGACTATTCACCCAGAATGGTGTCTGTAGATATTTTATTTCTATCAAATCCCATGAACATTACTGAGCAATACTTCATAAGTTATTCATTCATGATTCATGCTTTATAATACAAAATGAAAAATAATACCACCTCTCTACATGGATGCATATTGCATGTTGCCAAATGAAGCAACTTATTGTACTTTTCTTAATTTGAAATACTTGAACATAATGAACGTATTATTAATTCTAGATTGATTTTTGTATTAGAGTAAGATCCCAGAGCGATAAGACATAACTTATTTTCTAAAAGATGAAAC